>OY776280.1:26423392-26714413 GCA_963675445.1 Linnaemya vulpina
ATCGTTGCTTAGTTTAAACTAAAAAATCTTATTTGCGGCCATTTCTATATTTGGAACACAACTAAAATCAGAATTATCTTTTATGAATGTGACAACAAAATCTTTAAGTAATCACTCTTTGTTTTTATGTATATACTATATGAATGTTTGTATGTATACATACACCTTCAATCATATAACTATAACCACTTAATAACGTTTTCGTTTCTCAATCTGTAAATTTTGAAGACTTCTATAAAGTTGCAGTTAGAAGTTGTTTGAAAAACTTTGGCGTTCTTTTATAGAATAGAAAGGAGCACAAGTTTCTATTTTTAGCAGCCCAAACTTATTTGAATATTTTGTTGTTAGATAAAATTTTTATAATGTTGGAAAGGCTAATCAAAAGCGCCCAGTTTTGTGACTTGTCTCCAGTTCCTTCTTTGTCTAAAATATTGTTTTGCTCGGAAAGCACGGAAAAAATTTCATATATTTCAGTCTCTTTTTCGAAAACGATTGAATTAAAATTGTTTCTATTCACAAAAAATTAAAAGTAATGGGCCACAATCATAAACGACGAGACCGTCGAAGTTGTACCGAAAAATTTTTTTTGGTGAGATAAAAGCCAAATTTATAAAAAAAAAGTCTTTTGATATACATATATATAACAGAATAAATAAAAAAAGATTTATACAAAAAATTATGTCATTACCTTATATAAATCAATTTTTTAAAGAGGCTGTAAAAATTTAAATTCAAATTGTGCTAATGTTTTGTTTTACCTTTAATTAAAATTCTGAAAACTTATTTTTGGAATTGTAATAAAAGAAAACTACAAAAAACATAGGGAAGTTATTTGTAGTTGTTGGAATATAAACGGGTGAATAAGAAAAACTAAATCACAAAGCTGATTTGCCACAGCAAATGAATTAAAACGATAGACTATAGTAATTCCATAACAATATTTTTATATGAAATACATTTCAATCTCATTTTACATTTTAGGGACATGGAGATTAAAATATACTTTTCATTTGCTAAGAGTATGAGCAAGTTTTTCTGTACAAAATACTGATTTTAAATTTTCAATGTTTATTTCTTTTTGAACACGAATTTTCCTCGTATTAAAATCTGCAAGTAAATTAGTTCTATTCAGCTGATCCAGAGCATATGTACGAGTATGTATGAATATTTTACTATTTGCATTAAACACTACTTTCGTTAGGTGTTCGGGATCTCGGTTTAGGACTAGAAGAACCATTTGCAATTGTTAATTCAGGTATATTTGTGGTGGTATTGTTAGTGTTAGTAGTAGTTGTTGTTGTAGTATTAGTAAACAGTTTAACATTGTCAGCGACACCCGCATACAACGGCTGTGTTGACATTCCGGAAGGATATATACAGTTTTTTCTTTTGCCCCTACCCAGCGGTGAATTGAAAGCATTTTTAGGCGTTTGCACTAGAGGCGAGTGATCGTGATCATTGTTTAATGACGACGCTGGCTGTTTTGTAAACATTTCGGTTGTATTTGTAAATGCATCCTGGTGTAGAGGAAAATGTGATTCTAAAAGGCCCTCTCGAATGTGAGAATGTGAGCCTATTTTATGGATGGTGTTTACACTTACAAAGTCGATCGATGAGTTTGCACTATAAAAAGTTGTATCGTGTGAACTAGTATTGTTGCTATTTAGTTTACTGCTGCAACTGCAGTGATTATTGCTACAGTTAGTACAACAAATTTTATTGCAAGCATTGCCATCGTTGTCGTTGATTATGTTGCTATCGCTAAAGTTCAGTTTTCGCAGTGCACTCTGTTCAGTTTGTTGTTTATTTGCTGATGCCACAACTTCGTCTATTTGATCGGCTGATTTTGAATTTTGTCTACGATGGCAATAAACGGAGGATTGATTTGGTAGTTTGTCTAAAGCAATACGAGCATCTCCATTGCTGATGGCATTGTTTGTGTTGATTTTTTTATAGCTATGGGCCGACTCGAAACTATCTTCCTCCTCTTCACTGGAATCCTTTATGGTAGATGCAAATAGAGGTGGTGGTACAATAACTCTGCCCATACGTTTGTATTTGTCTAAATTGTGACTGTCCTCAGCGCACTTGGAGAGATTTTCAATAAACTTGGGTGCTCTTCTTAAGACTGTGGGCGTGTGTAGTTGTGATTCAAAAATGTCGGTAATATCCGTCACATTATTGTTGGCTACATTGTGTAAATAATGATCTATACTAGTGGCAAGACTGTTGCGTACACTATTACGTGATGATATACTAGAGATCTCTGAGAGAGTTTCCGGACTGGCCAGAGGTGCTAAACCCAACCATTCTTCATTTTCAATACCATTCGTAACATCTGATGCTCTTCTTAGTGGAGCTAATGCTAAAGATTTTGGCTTCTTTTCTATTTTGGCCGAATGTTGACGTTTTAGATTTCTCAGCGGGGAAGGAGTATCCTCAAATACCACACACTTGACTTTGGGTGGATGTAAAACCAATTCAACTTGGTCCATTTTTGTAATTTCCATTGCAGTATTCTGAATAGGACTTTTGCGCGTTACTGTGGTAATGCTATTCTCCATTGCACTTGATATGTCATACTGTATACAACTAATTTGGCTGCGACTTAAAACACTTCCTGCCAACGATGAAGCCTTACTGGAACTGACACTTTCGGGGAAATGAGAATTTCTTTGGCTCATTTGAGGACTATGTAAGTTTGTGAATGACGTCTCCAAACATACTCTCTGGTGTATTGTGGACGAAGTTGTTGGCGTTTGTATATCGGTATGACTTAAACTGGGCTTTGATTCTATACTGTCGTAGGGCCCATTAGACTCAAATCCCATGTCGTGCTGATGATGTGTGTGATGTAGCTCCGTGTTTGAGTAATTATAGTAACTGTAGACGTCTTGATTGCTCCTGTACATATCATTAGATGTGGTGGAGAATGCATTCGATGCTAGCCGATGTGGTTTGCGAGGTCCACTCGTAGTAACAACCTATAACAGAATCAAAAATGTTACATAATTTAAAATTGTATGAGACATAAGATTCATTTGACAGTGTTGCCTAACGTGCACGAAGCTACCCAAAGTTACCCGCAGACGTTTTCCAAAGGAAATTTGCTTTAAAATATTTTGGGTAACTTCCCCATCCAGGCGCGTGTAGATTGTTAAAGGAACGGAACTTCCTGTTTTTAGTTTTAAATTTTATTGTAATTACTGCGATTTTTTTGAATGATTAGCGATTGTCTCTGAAACTAAAAGAGATATTCAATATTCATGTTTGTGAATCTGTTTCTCGTAGATCTGAAGGATTATCTAAATTGAAAAAAATTGAAATTGCCAAGCAGACAATAAATGCGATGCTGGCGACTAAAAAAGAACGTACTGCTCACGTCTACGATATCACAAGGTGTGGTTCGCACAATTAATAATTAAGATGCTATAAAATTATTAGGATGGATCCAACAGTTTATTGCAGCCTTGAGACAACAAGGTCAATACTTGATATATGTGATTAAATCGCTCGGGTAACTTTAATAACAAGAATTTGAAAAAATCACTTTTAGTGATATCTGGTTATTAACTTTTAAATAAGTAGAAATATGGGGAGATATTTTTGGAAAACTATTATGCAAAAATGTGTAAAATTTTAGTTTTTTAAAACTTCCAACTTAAATCGCTTGTAACTTTTGAGTGGGTAATACTTTTCTCAAAATATATATAAATCTTATAAATTTCGTTTTCAATATACAGAAGGAAAGTTTTATCTTATCTCATAAGGTTTGACACGCCTATTAGCAAAATACAGGCCTTACCACGGTTAAGATCTTAAAATTCAAGTGCCAAACCGTGAGTGGCAAAAAACCTTTATCCTTCGATGATAACTATCAGGTTTTTTCATAAAATAGAGATGACTCACTTTGTCGTTCCCTAGGTCCACCCCTCTCGAATTTATATCATCCAAGCTTTATGGTTGACTCAACAAGACCTCCCCAAATAATGTATGCAATTTTATTACAATCTTATTACCCGTTTAGAAAACACCGAATTATTTTCTACCACTGTGCAGTGTGGACAAGTAGTTTCCATCACCTTGGCAAGACTATTTCCCATTAGATATCACTTGACGGAACCAAAATAATTACACATTTCTGAGTTAAAATAGGATGGAATTAAAAACAGTTTTTGTTGTGTCGACTAATAGTGCCGAGTAGCATCGTCTGCTATTTTTTTAATCCGCTTCTTTCTCTAGATGTAGTATATGAAATTTTTGGATGGAGTTTTAAAATATAACAACGAAAGAAAACAGTAAAAGTGCATATTAAAATTATAAGAATTAATATTTATTATCAGACTTTGACTTTATTTTCAGTGGCTTATTCTAGACTCTAATAACTAATTAAGTAATTAAGAACTAAACAAACGAAAAGATTTTATTTTGCTTGTAAAAGAACACATTTCAAAATATAACAAAAAAACTTAAGCGAGTATAATAAATAATTAAAACTAAAATCAATAAATAATTGAAGGATTAAAACAAAGTTGTATACAAATATTTATTTATGGATGGATGGATGTATATGTGTGTACATATGTATGCTTGTATGCGTGTGTGTGTGTAAGTACTTGGCAAAATGTTCATAAAGCTTTTAGGAAATTTCATCACATTTGCAATCTGAAAGCGGTGGTCGTTATATCATGTTGTTGCTTACACACGATCATTTAAGTTATGAGAACTATTTAACGATGTATTATCATCTGTGTAATCGGAAATTACCTTTTTTAAGGCGGCCAATACTTTATCAGGCATGTGATCTTGGAGCATAACCGGTGATATAAGTACCTCATCAAAATCGATGCTTTCGGCCCAAATGGCTTGGTAGACAGGTTCGCGACTTTTCAAAATGTTTCTGTAATAGAAGAGAAATGAAACTAAATTTAATTAAACTCTTTTG
Organism: Linnaemya vulpina; assembly: GCA_963675445.1. NCBI lineage: Eukaryota > Metazoa > Arthropoda > Insecta > Diptera > Tachinidae > Linnaemya > Linnaemya vulpina. Next base: position 26,428,338 of record OY776280.1, read on the forward strand.
TAATATTTTGTTAAATAACAAATTAACACACACACATACATTCATACATATTTACGTAAAAACACAATCATGCAGTTATTAGTAAAATATACCAACTAGCATTTAGGTGGACTATTTTTAGGCAAAAATGTATATGATTTTTCTCAGATCATTTTTAATCATTAAAACAAGAAATTCTCTTATGACTCATCCATATAATCGAATAAAGATTTCTTGGAAGTACAGAAACAAAATGCAAAAAATCTCATAATTTTCAAATCACATTTTATTCAGCTGGACGATAAAGAATCTCTTGCTAAGCTTGTTGCTTTTGTTTATAAAGTTAAATTTTGGTGTTTTTTCTATCCAAGGCCCGGGACATTTTCAAATATTCTCCAAAACAATTTTTTTTATAGTGCTTTTAACAATTTTTGAAACCGAATTGTTGCGAAATTCGTATTATTTACATATTAGTTTTAAGTACTCTTCGCATAACCTTCTGCTACAAATTGCATTCATACATAGTGAGCTTTAAAGGCCAGCTCACGATTTCCTTATCATGATTGGATTTCAGACTGTATGAATTTTTGTTGAAAGACATTATACGTTTATATAATAGTAAAACAAATACCGGAATGATTAAAACTAATCTCAATAAAATAAGGAAACAAATTTTTTTTGTGACCTAAGCTGTATTATGACCACTCGGTTTTAAAATAAAATCAAAATGTTATACATACTTTGTTTCGATGCAAAATGAATGGATAAACATTTTTTTTTTGTATATCTTTGTACTAATAATAAATGTTTAGCTTCCCCATATTTTAAATGCTATCCTTTTTAGCCTATTTTGTATAACCAAGTGTTGGCACCACTGCCCAAAATAAAACTTGAACTTTTTTAAAGATTCGATGTGTACATGCTTGCATAGAAAGATACAAACTAACAATCAATAATTTGAATGTCCTTATTCACAAACGGGTTTTAAAGTTAATGTAAGCTTTAAAGGTGTTTTACTATGTAAAATTCGTGCTTTAAAGCAACTTTATATTTCATAACAGTTCATGAATAACACCGATAGTTTTTAACAAAATTCCTCTAAATCTTTGTGGTACAATTTTCCAGTTTTGTCTTTTAGTATCGTAATTCCCGTTCTGAGCCTATGTAAGTTTAACAATAATGAATACTTCTATAAATATTTAGTCTATTATTAATTACATCATGCATTTGATTTCATGCAATAATCTTAACATTATACACGATTTCATTTCCATTTCAAACGAACAAGAACTAGAATCTTTAAAATTTAAATAACAAAAAATACAATAATAATCTGTATTTAAGTTATTTAGTGTATGCAACAGTTTTTGTTTATTCCTACCTCCAACCTCTGTCATATTTTTTCCTGTAATTAAATTATGAGCAGTTTTAATTTATATGACATAAATAATAGAATATAGAAAAGTAAAGCATTGCTGTATTTCATTAATCTGTCTATTAAGTCAAACAGAAAGTCAAACAATTCGAATTATATAAATTACTTACTCATCAGCTCGGGGATGATGCCGCACAATATGTATTATACGACCGGGCGGATATAATGGTTGATGTATTGTTAGTGCTATTGTACTGTCAGAGGGATGAGTGCTGGCTGAACGTGCTGAATCACGCTCCTGAAAAAAATTTATTGTTTTTATTTATTGTAACAGATTTTGTAATCAATTGGTAATTAAATCAATTACGACCAATATAATTTTTTTTAATATGAACACATTTTGAATATACAACATGAAAATATCCTAGTAGATCCGAAATTTTTAATTTCGGAATATATAAACAATTCTGTATTAGCTCTTGGCTTTATCTGACAATAATAAAATTCCATTTTGAAAGTATTTATTTCTAGCTTCGCAAACCGTTTCACCTGACGCGTAATAAATAAGAATAAAATTGTTTAATGTGTACAAATATCGTTGCAAGTGCAGAAGTCTATATAAATTTTAACTTGAAAATAAGGTTGAATTCTCGGAAAAAAATCTATTGTTTATAAAAACTAAAATTTTTCAAACAAATAAAAGTACAGTTGCAGAATCGACCCCTGTTCGGGTCTGGGTTCGGTCTGAAAAAGTATGCAATTACGTACAATTTTCAAAAATTCATCTCTATAAAAAATTAAATAATTAATTCCAAAACCATTGTTTAGTAGACTCGAACGATTGTTTAGTAGGTCGAATTCGTACGGCAGAAACCTATTTACATTAAAAGTATTCGGATGACATAAATGTGGACATTCTTTAGAAGAGTCAAAGCAGAACAGCTTGATTTAATTTACAAATCTATACTATAAAAGATCTACCAGGATCCACGTAGTGCGTGTCATTGGAGCAAATCATATTTTCATATTAAATTCAACGAGCAGATTTCAAACTTACTTCTTGATATTTGTTAATACGAGTGTCTTTAACAGACATTTCCACAACGGACTTGGGCTCGGGTCCACAGCAACAACATATCATTGAACACGAAATTGTTTTCCACTGAAAAAAAGATGTATACTTTTTTTGTTTGATTAAAAATAAAAAACAATATGATAATACCTTGGGATCAATACTACGCTGAATAGCATTTATGAGATCAGCTCTCAAAGCTTCCATTTGGTATAAACCAATGCGAGGTACAACATCTTTACCCAAAACAACGGATGTTATAAATTTTTTGGAATACTCTACAGCTGGCATGCTGCAAATAAATTTTAAATGAGTAATTAAAAACGTGATTACGAATTTTTTATTTTATTGCTTTATTTTTCTATGACACATTGAGAAATTAATTAATTTTATTGACATACGATTATGTACGCAACCCGTAAATCTTATCTAATCTGTTAAAAATCCATTGAATCTATTTATGTGTATGCATACCCAGCAAACACAATGGCTTGCTTGGAATGTAATGTTGCAAGAGGTAATTATAGTAAAAATCACAACCCCTTTATTCTGTAACTATTTTTCAACGTCAAGTCAAGACAATTTTTTTCTAATATTTTGGAAATATTTAAGAGCGTAATCGATTTGAAAAATTTTTTTAATAAAGTTTTATGATCTCAAAATGTCCTTAACCTTTGCCATGAAAATGGGTTTAGTTTTAACCACTCATATAATAATGAAAATTTTGAAAAACACATTGCCCCTATCGAATAAATGTTAAGCACAAGACAAGCAAAAACTTCTTTAAAGTGATTTTAATAAATATTTTATCTACAATTTGAATAATTTTCTAAATTATATATTTACACCACATATATTACCTGAGTAAGCCACCTGGCGGTGAATATGCAAAACATTGCAATGTTGGATAGTCGGCCTTCATTAATATTGCCAATATGGCAGCAGTGCCGGCACCCAACGAATGTCCCACTAACACTAACCCAAAAGTATCGGTATTACGTTCAAGATTCTTGTTGAGAGCACTCCGTATAATATTTTCTTCTTCTAATTTGTTACGTATATAAATTGCCGCTTGAACCATTCCCTTATGACCCAACCAATCATCGCGCGGTGGATTCAAAGGTAACACTTCAGCTTCGGCATTCAGATCCGTCAAAATATCCTTCATACTCAAAGTACCACGAATGCTGACAACAATTTTCTTTTGGGTATAATCGATGGCAACGAAAAATGGTGTTTCACCCACATCCACATGATAGGTGACATAAACTACTTCAATGTCGCCAACTTGTAAAGTTTTCTTTAAAGCAGCATAGTTGCAATAACAACAATTATCCTGGATAATTTCCGACTCAGCGTTCGAATTGACACAACAACCAAGACATCTAAAATTTTATGAAAATTAATACAAATCTAAATTAAAAGTAAAATTATTTTACACAATTTACTCACTTCAATTCCGGTATTAAATTGTACATTTTTGAACGATTTATTATGAAGTACATTGGCCAACCGTACGCGCCTTGAGCGAAATACATAAAATGTATAACCGTTTGAAAGAAGTCATAGTTTTTTGCATCATTTAGTGCCAGAAATTGCGTACGTTCGGTTATAGGTACGCCGCTTAAAAATTCGTAGGTGCCATTTTTTCTTTGCCTTACAACGGCTTCGCGTTCCAGACGCTGAAATTTACGCAGTAGTACTAAACCAGCCACAACATCCGATGGCACCACATCCAATTCGCGGAAAAAATCACTTAATAAACGTGCTATATCGGTGAATGAGTTGCGATTACGTTCCGACGAACCGATGCAGCAGAACAGTAAACGGCAGCGATGATCCCAGCTGTCCTGATAGGCTCGTATAACTTTTCTGTTAAAACCAATCGAAAATATAAATATTTATTAAAGTTTTTTTTAAATAAAACTTATGGTTAGGTGTAGTGTAGTAAATTTGTTGGTAAACTTGTAAACTTGTGCAAAAATAAAATGGCAGGTACTTTTTTAATTTTTAAGTACAATCGAATTTGTCAAATATGTCGGGGAATAACTGCGAAAATTAATTAAAATTCATGAAAATTTATTAAAATCTATTTTCGATCATATTAAATAAACTGCTGCACTACGTGCGTAATTTAAATTGGAACGTAAAAAATTTAGCTTTAAATTTTGGAAAAAGAATTGTGCCAGTGAGCAACTCTTTTTGAATATAAACAGTTGTGTATGTTAAATTTTTATAAATAAGTGTTTCACAGCTAAGCAAATACTATTATTTTTGTTGAAACATTGAAGGAAACATTGGGGAAACTTTGTTTGTCGCTTTTTTGTTTTATTTTTTTTAAATTCTATTTGTGTGAGAACCTAAACTACTTTAGGCTTGTGCAGCAAGTTTTGCAACGTCATAGAGTCTAATATTATTGAAAACTGTTTAGCTATTGGCATATAGAATAACAATAGATTTTTATAAAATTTTGGACGGGTATGGGGTTGTTGCCAAAAAGGGGAAAGGTTTCTACATCAAGTTCTATAGTGACCTGTGCGAAAAAAGAGTGCGTCGTACTTCCTGGTTGTTTTAAATTATTTCAACTTAAAAATAACGTTAAGTCAAGTGTAATTAACAAAAAAAGTATTTTTCTATGACCTTTGACGCCAATTACGATTCATGCTGTTGCTGCGTTTATAATTGAAACGAGACTCTGTTTCACGCATTGATCTTTGGTACTTTTTCATTTTCACCCATGATCGTCCGGCAGCATCAAATGTACACCAGACTGTGGCCACCGTAACAAACAGTAAAGACCAGTTTGAGATTAAAATTGCTAAAATAAAAATTAAAAAAAAGATTAATTACTTGTTTTTGTTAATTGCAAATTAAACACAAAACATACCAAAAAATATTTTCTTCTCTGTACTAACAACAGTTGATTGTAAATAATATTTGGCCAGCCATATAGTTCCCATTATTAACCAGGTAATGTCGAATAACATAATCACTTGAGATTTTACAATATAGTTTAATAATAATTTTTTTTTTTAATTTTTTTTATTTTAGCAAATTTACCAGTTTTAATATAAATCCATATATTTATTCGAGCTCTGGCATCAGAGTCTAATATACTGCCACGCATCGATATTATACATATTCCAATTTCTATAAATAAGGAAACTGCAATAATAGAAAGAAAATATGTAATGAATTTTTTTGTGGTTTGTAAAAGTAAAAGGAATTGAGGTAATGTTTTAAAATGAGCCGAACGTATTTGTGTGTAGATATGTTTGTGTGTGCATTGATTCACTTACCACTTAATATAACTAAGTAACCAATTTGATGATAAAAAAGTAATTTTACATCTGTTAAACTATTATCGTAATCAAATATGGCCAATGATATGATGACAGTTATCACACTTGGGGAAGATAAAATATAAATAAAAGAAAGTTAGACAAATTTAATAAGTATATGTTCACTTGAAAAATTATTCGTTTAATTGCCTCAGTACTAATCGATACACAAAATCGTTTTGATATTTTTATTTTGTTGAGTCAGGCTTATTACGCTTGTTTCCTTTTTACGTGTGATATGAATTATTTAGTCGTATCACAGAAATTAATTTCGATCGAATATTTATTAATATTCTCTGAATGAAACCACTTTTAATTTCTAGATCGACATTAAGAATTTTTTTATGTGAGACTACAATCCATATTAAACATAAAAATTATAAAACTTAAATTAGTCGGGATTAAGAAAGCGATGAAATTTTAAAGCATTTAAAACAATTTCTGTAACAGGCCTGTATAATCCGCATATCTGGTTGAAATGACTAAATTGAATTAACTTGATTCAATTTTAGACATTTAAACATACGGTAATATAACAATACAACAAATTTCGTTCGTTGAATGATCCTGTGAATTGAAATTGTGTGTTTTTGTATATTGAAAACTTACCATACAAAATGTGTGGTTACTAGAAATGCTCCAGGCACCACTAAATCATCTGAGCCTACCGACCACCGTCTTCTAAAAACAACAAGTCCTGGCATCTGTAAAATTAATCCACACTTTTATAATAGACAATTACAATTTTCAAATTTGTTTCATATGTGTCTTATAGAGTTATGATTCCATGTGCGTGAAGATAAATTTGAACCAAACCTGTTCTGCAGTTGGTAGAGCTCTGTTAACTACTTAACAGTTTGAGCAAAGTTTGATTAAATTCACTTATAGTGAATAGTGTTCCAATAGGAATTGGAACACAGTCAGTATGCAGACTACATGACCCAAGAGATACTTGATAAAGCTATAACTATGGAATCTACAGATGATATATTGCACTCAAACTCATTTGAAAAAAAAAAAATTTCCTGAAGAGATTAGTGGGCATTGTGGGGAAGTGGGAAATACTACCAATATGCCACTATATACAAATGATGGTCCAGAGAGTCCTTTATATAGCAGAATAATACCAGTTTTAAAAGTTTGTTTCTCGAGAGGATTAGTGGCCATTGTGGGGAAATGGGAAATACTACCAACGTGCCACTATATACAAATGATGGTCCAGAGAGTCCTTTATATAGCAGAAAAGGTCTTATGACTGAAATAATTTTGGGATTCGAGTAATACCAGTTTTAAAAGTTTGTTTCTCGAGAGGATTAGTGGCCATTGTGGGGAAATGGGAAATACTACCAACGTGCCACTATATACAAATGATGGTCCAGAGTCCTTTATATAGCAGAAAAGGTCTTGTCTGAAATAATTTTGGAATTCGAGTAATACCAGTTTTAAAAGTTTGTTGCTCGAGAGGATTAGTGGCCATTGTGGGGAAATGGGAAATACTACCAACGTGCCACTATATACAAATGATGGTCCAGAGAGTTCTTTATATATCAGAAAATGTCTTATGTCTGAAATAATTTTGGAATTCGATTAATACCAGTTTTAAAAGTGTGTTTCTCGAGAGGATTAGTGGCTATTGTGGGGAAATGGGAAATACTACCAATATGCCGCTATATACAAATGATGGCCCAGGGAGTCCTTTATATAGCGGAAAATGTCTTATATCTGAAATAATTTTGGAACTTTAATGATATCAATTTTAAAAAAATTCTCTTGTGTGCTTGGCAGGATTAGTGGTCATTGTGGGGAAATGGGAAATACTACCAATTTGCATATTGGTATTATTTCCCATTTCCCCACAATGGCATTATGATTCCTTATTTTTTGGCAAAATCGGTAAAATGAGAATAAAACCAAATTACTTTAATTAATATACAGAAATTCCCCAAAGTACGAGAATACATAAAGCCAAATAGTTTACCCAAAGAAAACATCATCACTTTATCCTCCCGAAAGGCGTTTCATCTATGAGGTTTTCAGCTTATTATTTGGTTTTCTGACCGAATCTAGGCGCCCTTCTGCTAATTTTCTTATACCACTCTTTGGAGATGAACCTACTCTGTTTAAGTATCCTTCATGCACTTCCTTTTGTGTAACCCTCTACCCCGGTAAACACTGCAGGAATATGTAGAATCACGTTATTGACGAGTTTTGCTAACGGCCATGCTGGCGTCAGAAAGCACTCGTTGATAAAATATGCTTATGTCCCATGCTTATAAAAGATCTAAAACTTTGTGTATTATAAGACTTATAAGCTTTTAATAAGCTTTCATTAACAATGTTAGCGCAAGGGATTAGTTTTAAATAATTATTAACAATCTTTTCACAATAGTTTCCACAACAAATTTATAAGTATAAGACTTATAGCATTAAAATTGTTGTGAACTCTTTCTATGTAGTTTTGGTTTAATGGGATGTATCCTCATAGCGCTTTGGATTTTCCAGATTTGTTTATAGGCCTTCATTATCTAACCAAGTAGTACACATTATATGAGTACATCCGAGTGTGTGTGAATCTACATATAGACACATGTTTATTTGTACTTTCGTAGCGAAAGCCAACCATTTGCAGTACATGATTTACTAATTAGCCACACAATTTGCTCTAACGTGTTTCCATTTCTCTTCCTGCCTGCTACATATACCATTCTCATAATTCATTCATTCATTAATTATTTATGCATGCGTTTATGTAAAAGATAATTGTTGTTTAGAATAACAAAAAAGGGGAAAAATAAAAAGAACAAATAGAAACACTTAACTATACTCGTGGCAAAAATGTCAATGTTTTGCTAATTTTTGATTTCAAATCATATTTAGCTTTGAGCTCATTAGTGCTTAATCATCTTTGAAGAACAAGTGATTCTGGTATTAGATATAGAATTCAAATGAAAGAAATATTTCGAAAATTAAATCAATATACCAGCAGCTTGTTATTGCAAACGATTTAGTTTACTTTTCCATTTTTGTTCATTGTTTCATATATAGTAATTTTAAAATCAATTTATTTTGTGTACAAAAAATTATATGAATTACAGGTAAAGCTCGCTAAACAGCTCATTATTAGAATTGCCCTGCAACTATTTTACTGTTTTTCCAGATTATTATTAACAGGTCTAAAGGTAACATAAACAGTTTTTATTCGTTCTAAAGATCTATTGATGCTATGTGGCGAATCCACAAGACGTGGATGAGCCAGAACACTGTGGTGAAAAATTACGACATTCGATAACAATTAAAATTTTTGTTGATGTTGTATTGAAATTTCGATCAATATCGAATGCACGAATTTGGCTTGAGGCTGAATTTGACCGAAGGCATGGGTTATGTTGGCTTCAAGGACCGTTGTGGTTTGTGGCTTATACGCACGCACCAGCGTGCACGTGAAATGACCATGTCATTTAATTGCTCGTGCAGAGCATCCAATATGGATGGTATGATCTATATAGCACAGTCCTATTGAAACCCCAAATATCTTTTTGTCCAGATCGTCGCATTTAGTGCAATAGAAGTTAGCCTGGCTAACGTCATTCTCAAAGAAGAATGAACCGATGACGCTGCCACCCCAAAATCGGCACCAAACAGTTACTTTTTCGGGACGCTCTTGGATCTCATTTAATTTTTCTTTGTACCCCGTCATTCAGAAAAGTATCTCATCAACCCACTTTCTTCTTGCTGAAGACGTCCTGACGATGCCTTTCCTGCGACAGCTCAGGACAGGAGATTTAGAGAATCTACCTAGAGGTCTAAATCCTAATAGAACTAGAAATGGCAGTGTGACATTGATCGAACCAATTCATACATTCGCTTTACACAAAAATCCATGATCGAATTATTGTAATTTAAATGGACTTGGTCCTAACTTTGGGTCGAAAACAAGCGAATGAAAGAGCTTAACCCAAGTCCAACATTTTTAAATCTTTTACAGAAAAAAGTAAAAATTTAAAGAACCAACGTGTAATACAATTTTAAATATAAAAATTTTATTCCAAAAAGGAGATTTATGTACATACATATGTATACATAAATGTATGTAATTTGGTCATGATATAATTTCTATAGAATTTAAATGAAGACGCGAGAGCATTACATGTTTGGCTGGTTTTGTAAAAAACATATATATGTATGTATGTATTTGTATATATATATATATATATTTATATATATATATATATATATATATATATATATGCATATGTATGTATATAATTAATACACGGTACAATTATCATGGTATAGTATATTCAAATTGGCTGTCAAGTTGCTTAGTACAATTTCAAAATTCATGACTTTTTGTAAATTTATTTTACATGCTCTTGACTTTTGAGGAGTAGTCACTTTATTGTTAATTAATTTTTTCTTATTTTTTATAGTTGTCATTTACTTAAAATGTTCATAGTAAAGTGCAAAGGTATGTTTATTTTAAAATATTTAATAAAAAAAACATATTCAAGGCAACTACAAAAAAAGAACCAAAGTTTGTTCATGCCACAAACGACACTGGCATGTGCTCTTTTCATTGCAGCATCTCTTTCTTTTTCTGTGGCAGAACATGAAGTTGTTTTGTTTTATTTTGTGTTTTGTACATGTTACTAAATTTTCTTTATTTCGAAAACATATAATAAAATCAAGGATGAAAAGCTAAAGCTTCAGTGTGCGTTAGATTTTTTTTGTCCGAATATATTATACGAGGTATGCTGAAAAACAAGGTGAATTTCAAGATTTCAGGGGCTACAATCGCATATTTACATTATCGAGAAATTTTTGCGAAATGATTTGAATACAACTGCTGCAACAATAGCAGGCATATGATCTACCACACGGTAGCAAAATTTTATAAAGATCCACTTTTTCTATCGGACTATTATGTTCAGCGAGACGGCTTATTTCTGGTCGAATTTGATGTGAATAGCATTTTGTACTGTTCGGTGTAGATTATATGCCGGTAGCATCATTGGACCGTACGTTTTCAAAGACGACGAAGGCAGAAACGTTACTGGGAATGGGGAGGAGCTATACCGTGTGATTATAACAAATTTTTTTTTATCCACACAGCACGCGAAAGATGGCTCAATTGAAAGGCGAGTTCGCTGAAGTTTATTTACGTTTGGAGCTGGTCTAAGGCTATATTAAGGCTCATCAGTCTTTCGACTCAGATCAAGACTTCATTTATTTCTTTAATGTTTTTTTGTTCATTTACATACATAAATTATTTGCGTAAAATTTTAACTTTTTCCATTTCGTAATATTTGCTGATCTGTTCGTAATATTTGATGATCTTTCTGCTTATATTTTCGACGTACTGATAACAAATGATGTTTTCAAATGTTGCATGTTACATCGAAATATACGATTTTGCAATAAGTTAGTTTTTTATGGGTGTGTATATCAAGTCGTGATTAATATAATTTAAGAACGAAATTCCAAGAATTATGACCCAAGAGATATTTAATGAAAATATGTATGTCTACATATGGGATGCACTGAAAATATTATATACTCCAGGGAGTAAAAGTGAATGCATAATGCGTTTTTTAAGAATGTTTATTATTATCAAACTTAAATTATTTTTTTTTAGTATTCAATTAGTTATGTATAAATGTAAAATATTTTCTAATTAGTAAAATTTTATTATTCGTTATGAAAATATGACCTAACAAAGTTTTTTCAAGAACTTTAAGCTGTTTGGTGTCGATGGAAATGCCCATATGGAAGTATATATAAATTACGAAAAATATAAAACTATTTATTTAAATACCTTTTACGAAACATCAACTAAATGCAGTATAGCTGCGAGGGCGTTTGTATAATTTTTATTGTAGTTGAAGCAGAATTTTTTGTGGGTTGCAGTGCTTTATTTATTTTTTTTTCTTCTTAAATTTGTTTCAAGTAGTTTTTGTTTAATTTCTCTTTATGTGTATTTGGTATAAAAAATATACATATGTACGAATTAAGATTTTTTATTTGTTTGCTAGCACTTTAAATAAGGTTAATAGGAAAATTTATTAGTTTAGTTTATATGTATATTTATATATTATTATTTTTTTTAACTTATTATGTACACTTTTTAATATTTCTCTTAACCGGCTTTATTATGATGTTTCCTTCCTGCTTAAAAAAATAACGCGTGCAAAATCATGCTGTTGTTGGTGTTTTGCGCTGCTTCTGCGTCTGATGCTGTTGACATTCTCATCTCTCTATTTTGGTTGTTGCTGACTTTTCCGTCGAATACATGTAGTGTGTTGTTATTGCTATTCTTGTTCTTAATGCTGTTCTCTTTACAGTTTGCATTATGAAAACCGTAAATATTGTATGTATTGTCAGGTTTTTTTTTCTTAGGTTGCTTTTAATTGATGTCTTATTCCAATTTTATGTATGTATTTCTATGGAGATAGTTATTTGATGGTATTCTTTCTTTTATTATTCTCTCCAATGGTTGCTACTACAAAGAAATGTCAAATTGTTTATTTTTTGTTGTGGCAACATGGAGTACGAAATTTGTTACGAGAGCCTACGAGCCAGCAATAACAAACAACATTCATATAATTGACCTAATGTTTACTCATTATTCTGTTTTCTGCATATGCACAAGCAGTTTCCGTGGAATATTAAGAATAAAACGACCCAAAGACCCACAAAAACCGATAGGCCGACACTACAGCAGACAAAAGGTCGATCGATACTTGCGGCCTAAAACACTACTGAATACATATGAACGCTACTGTTTTGATTAAAGAGTAAAAAATTCTTCACGTCGAGAAACAGCTAATAAAAAATCAGCATCTGAAGTAATTAATTCTTTAATACCAAGTCTTGCATAATCAGTTACTTTCTGTTGTACGTCTTCTAACTCTGCATTGATAAATGAAAGGTTGAAATAGCGATTAAACAACGAAAGTATGTTTATTAGTTTATTAAAAACCCAGTTGCCAAAAATATAGTATGGAAAATTTTCAGAAGAAAAAAGCATGTAACATTAATTATTATTATTAGATTTAACTAGATCATTGTTATTAAATAACAGTAAAGAAATATAAAAACGAATTCGTAACACCCAGCGATCCTGGAAACTACATTATATGTGAGTTTACCTTTGGTAATGCCACCATTTCAGAAACTACAATCGATTAAAGTATTCAAATAGAACGCCCAATTTTTGAATCTCTAATACATACATATGTAAATGGAAATGTATGTATGTGTACATACATAAATGTTATCAGCTTTATATTTTAATTAATATGATTTATATATTTTTAAAATCAAATATTTTTGGTTTTCGTTGATATGCTATTGCTATTGCGATAAAGATATAACTCTTTTAGGCACCTGCTGCAAAGTGTGATGAAACAGTTTGTTGTTATTGGTTATTGCTTATGACACAAATTCTTTTATTAAAATCATTCAGTGCAAAATGTTTGAGGTTTCTTTAGATTTGCAAAAATGTATAAAATTTTTTGTTTTTAAAGACTGTTTTAGTTTTATTGCACATCAAAATCCATTTTATTTTACTGTTAATTTTCTTACACATCAAATCTATACATGCTGATATATGAGAATATATTTGTTTATTTTGCATTTTTGTTTTAATTTATATTATACACAAACTTTATTCATAATCAAACTCACTAAACTCTGAAATTTAATTTTTTTTAATCATGTTTGTGCAGATACAGAGAGTTTTGGCAGAATTTTGTTTTTGTACACAAACTCGTACAACAAAATATCCAGTATAATAAAAACAGCTTTCGTTTCATTCATTAGGGCATCTTTTGCGTTTTTGTATCTGTATCTTTTGCTACACATGTACATATGTATACATGTGCACATGTACATACATATATGCGTGTGTATATAGATAAAGATGTATATTTGTGGGTATAATATGTATATTTTTTTTTAATTTTGTGTTTCAAATACCGAAAAATTATAATCGCTAGTGTAAAATATTCACATATAATTGCACACACCAATTTTATTTTACCATTTGTACATACATATATAAAGAGCAACTAAATCTTAACATTAACAATTTAACCAACAATTATATATATTTAGTAACGGTTACTGCATCTGCAAATATTCTCACGTTTTTTTATATTATTAATATAATTTGAATAAATTTTTATTTAAGAAAACTTTGGTTTGTTCCCCTCTAATTTTCCCGTACACAATCACTCAACAGCCAGCTATCAGACACAAGTTTACAATTGAATGTGGCAAACACAACTAAATTTTGTTTTTCATTGAGCGTACGAAAATATATATATGTATATATAAAGTATCTCCAAGAAGTTGGTATTAAATAAAGCGCTGCCACTCTGATGTGATTGTTTCAAAACTCGACTGGTGGATTTATTATTAAAGAAAGGATTTTTAAATAAATAAATAAATAAATATATATATATATATATATATATATATATATATTTATATATACATATATATATATATATATATATATATATATATTTATATATACATATATATATATATATATATATATATATATATATAAATGTTACTCTCAGCGTTATTGTTATGGTGAAATCCATTAATTGTCATAACCAAATAGTCAGGATTAACAATCAATAATAATAAAACATGCACGAGCAAATTATACTCAAGTATCAACAACAAAATATTTCTTTTGTGTTCTACAGCACTTCAAATATATATAGATATAACGAACTTCTGAGACTTACACCGTAGGCGCACTGTGGGTATTATAGTACGAGGGAGATTTTTGGCGAATTTCTTTTCTTAATTTAAGGAAAAATTATTTGGCAACATTGTTATAGGCTTGCACCACCAATGATTTAGAGAGAGGGTTAGAGAGAGAAGAAGAGAATAAATTAATGTTTTCTTATCTACACTGAAAAAAGTGGTATTTTGAAAGTATTAAGAAGTATATGCGTAAAATTAAATACACATAAATTTTGATTTAAATTTGAAATGCATAAAAAGAGGAGGGCCTCTACTTTTAAAGCTTCGACAAATTTGTTTAGTTTTAAAATCTCTCAAATACGACTTTTGATCTATTTGATTACGTGTTACCGGCAAATATAGAATAAAGCCAATAACACAAGTTTCCACAAATTATTTTGAACTCGAATCTTTACTTGAGTTTTCAAGATTCACTATTGTTTTCAATAAAGGTATATGTTTATGGAATTAAAAAAAATATTCAGGGAAAATATCCTTGGATTTATGGGCTCACAAATATTTATAGGCATTTTCCTAATAAATTTTTTATCAATGTGATAATATTGGTTAAGGGCTCAGGTCATGCAATGCATTTGGCCGGAACTGTGAGTGAAGGAAATAGTGTTGAGAGGACACATCGAGAAATATCAGAAAGTGCACAATTTATAGTAGCTATTTTTATCCCTCACCTCGACGGATAGTTTATTTTCTCTCTTTAAACAGAACCGACGAAGGAGGATGCGCGAACTCCCTCTTCAGTACCTGCTAATGTCAATCGCAGTCAATACTGTTTAGTTAACGAATTTGCAAACACGTTCATACCTTATTTTTTTTATTTGAAGTAAAAATGCTTGAATGTTTGATTTTAAAAATGTTATATTTTTGAACTGAGATATTTTCATTAGTGTATACATATAAATATAGTATAAGTAAAGATGCAATAGTTTATTTTAGTTTAGCTTAATTTTATATGCTAATTTTTAAATTATATTACTTTATATATATAATTTATTTGTTAGTTTAAAAATTCCCAAAACTATAGTTGTTGATCATGTTTTTATGTGTGATAGCCAAGTAAAATATTTGACCATTAAAAAGGACTCCTTCTTTTATATTTTCACTTGACCTACTTATGAAATCAAATAAAATTAGTAAATTACAAAAGCGAAAACGATGGAAAGATTTGATTACTTACAGATGAACAGTGAATAACACTGTGCTACAAAATGAGATTACTTAATGATAAGAGCTAAATATTATTATTTCCTGTTTTTCTCCGTTTATAACAGCTGTCGAAAATGTAGATTCTATGGATATTTTAGTCATTCTTTTCATATAATATTATTTTTAAAATATGGGTAGTTCCATGTCAAATCGACAAAAAGTTATGCATGCACTTTTTTGCTTTGAAGGAAATGCCGTGAGATGTGTCAATATGTTCATAACATGTTTTTCAATTCAGAAAGATAGGAAAAGCCACCACAAATTTAATTATCCGACTCACACAGCAGTTTTCGACAGCCGCTACACTATTTATAAACTTGCCAATTGGAATGTGATTAAAATTTTATTATGAATGACAATTCGAGAAGTGTATAGAACCGCTGGTAATACGCTTTAAATCTCTGTGTTGCCGTTGGTGCTTATTTTGTCAAAGCTGATAGAATTACAAACTAAGTGATGCTTTTTTTTCAAGTAAAAAAATTAAAAGCTTTTTATTTTCATTAATTATTGCCATGTCTCCAGGACACTTTAGGATGTTGAAAATAATTTAATTTTGAAAAATTTATTATATATATATACTATTTTGCTCTGAGCAGCTTTGAAAATAGTGAGCGGACAACTTATATGCAATTCTAATTGTGTTGATCACCAAAATATTTGCTAAAAATTTCTCTATAGAATTTAAAATTTCGTCATTTTTGATGTACATAATACGCTACAAAATATAATATATATCTGTGTTATTTCTTTTGTTGCATAGTTTGATTTATATACTTTTATCCAGTTTATCACACAAATAAAAAGTCGTACTTATTTTCGTAAATACCGGAAGTTGATAATTTAATCGATAGATTATGGATGGCTACCGCATATTAGTTGAATTGACAGTTACTGAAAACGATAAGATCGATGGCAATCTGCAACAGAATTTCAGTTGATATATGTATGTACATTTATATACATATTTTTGATTTTCTAGCATATATATATATATATATATATATATATATATATATATATACATAGATATATATATGTATATATATATATATATATATATATATATATATATCCAGTAGCCGGCTGGTAGTGCAAATGAATTTCGGTTGCTGTTCATAATCGACCCGTAAACCTTAAGAAAAAAAACCCATTTTTAATTCGGTGATGTCTTAAATACGTTTTGTATTTCACTTTAGTACGAATTTTACTTTAAACAATATTTGCAAGTGATTTAGAGTGGAATGTAAATGGAAAATGTCGCGTTCAATTGTTGTACAATTTCAATATTAACATTTTCGTTTAAATTAATACTGAACAGGTTGTTGCTGAATTAATTATTTACATGTCACGACTTTTGAAGTTTTGGTGTGGATGGTCTAAAACTGTTTATTTATTTTTTATTTTGATTTTTATAAACTAATAAATACTTGTTTTTTGATAGTGATAGTATACATGTACACATGAATTTATGTATGGATGTGTATATAGAGGCATTATCTGCTTTGATTGGTTTACATTCTATTTTCTACTATTTTTAAGTCTACGGTTAAACAAAAGGTCTCAAAACAAACTCACATTTCTACTATTTTGCAATGTGCAAATCTTAAAGGAAGTTGTGTAAAAATAGTGTAATAAATAGTTGGCAAAACTTATAGGAAACTTCTGAAAAAACTTCATTTCATGATAAATATGCAGGTACCGAAAATAAAAATTATTCTTGAATTTTTAAAGGAGAAAAAAAAAATAATAAGGAAATATTGGAGAGCTTAATCGATTTCCCCCACATTTTCAAAAAAAAAACACGCTTTTGAAATATTTGATTTTTATTATTTATTTCTTGTAGAAATAACTGTTATTTTACTATTTTTTCAGAAATAATTGTTATAATCTGCTTTTTATTTCGTTTTTGGAAGAAATATTTGTATTTGTCAGAAGTAATTGTTATTATCCGATTTTACTTTTTTTCAAGAAATATTTATCATATTCTGACTTCTATTTATATTGCAGATATAAAATGTCAAGTTTGACTTTTATTTCAGTGTATTTGGATAAATTTAAGTCGTTTATTTTGCTTTGCATATCAGAGTCGCTTATTTCGACAAGAAAGAAAATACAAGCTAGAAATTTAAAGAAACAATTCCTGAAAAATTAATCAGATACGTTGCTTTACACTCACTAATTTTGTTCATCTGAAGTTTGTTAAAATTGCAAATTACATTTTCAATTAAAATTGGAAGTCCTGATATTCATATTAATAGATAAGGCTAAATGCCTAATTCATAAAAAATATTTTAATATAACTTCCTTGAATAACAAAATTTTGCACAAAATTTGCCAAATAAACAGTTTATAAATATAAGATGTATTTTTTATGAATTATTCCTTAACAAAATACATAGTGTTGTGCTGAAACGCGAAAAAAATATTCATCAACCTACAGGACATAAAAAAATTTAATAGTTCCTACTTTTTACACAACAGATTTAAAATGTTAAAATAAATAGGAGTGCTTTTAAGTCTAATAGGCTGTTGCATGAGATCAAATGATAGAAAATATATAAGTAATGACTTTAAAAGTACATGTTTGGGTACTATTGGTTTTGAAACCTTTTTTGAAATACGATTGTTTGTTTGTTTGTTTCCTTAATGAACGCTAGTGATATGAAATGTACATACAAGTAGTTATTTGAAGTTCTACAGGATAGGCTTGTCTCTAATATTAATTTTTACACACATTTTTGTACGTATCAATTATAGCTGCTAGGTGCGTTTAAAGAAATAGTGTCTGTGTGTGTGTGAGAGAGAGAGAAAGATAAGTAGAGTTCAATACATAATTAAATATTGCATTAGTAGTAGTAGTTGTAGTAAATTCCTGATGTTTCTGTTGAGTTTTTACTTTGAGTCACTTCTTATAATATTTCACTCGATCCAATCGTACCAATTTGTATAGTTGAGGTTCTTTTTTAAATGATCAAACCAGACGGGGGATATGTAAGCAAAGCTTTAGTAATAACACTCAAAAGTTTTCTTATCAAGAAAAAAAAAAACGGCTCCTCAGCCGTTGTCATTTAAAGTTTCCGTCAGATGAAGCCAACAAACAAAATTATTAAGGTTTTTATACAAACCAAACAATCGGCTTGAATAAATATTTTATTTGGAAGCCACTCAAAACAGTGAGTACTTTTCATATAAAAATGCTAACAAAATTCCTTCACGTAGGACGTGTTTTTCATTTTAAATTTTATATAAAAAACCCACCCTTAGTGGCACATTTTAAGATTTATATTATTTCTTGAACGCAAAATGTTATAAATTTTCATATTACAATTTTCTTTTACGGGGTCTTATGAAACATTTATATAAATTTTCGGATTCATATATACATTTTTCTCAGCTAGCAAAAAAAACATGTCCTGTGGCCATGTTCTGTAACTTTCGCTTTGAAAAACTTTTCGACTGATATGTGTAAAATGAAAAAAATTAAATAAATCAAATTGAAACAACCAGATGTTTTTCTCACTAGGCTGTCAGGAAAGGCGATTTCTTGCCAATTCATAGAAAAAGTATGTCTGTAAAGTTTTAGTATAAAAATTTTCAGCTCTGAAATGTTGAAACAGAATAAATGATGAAACAGAACTGGGACTGTTTCAACACTAAGTGCTCAGGCAAAAATGCTGCCTGATAAACAAAGCCCGTAACTAACTCGACGGAAGGAGCTTAAATTTTTTATTTGAAATTGTATAGAAAATATGGTTCAGCCCCCGTACGGTTTCATTTTGAACTGTGAAATATACTCAGAAATAAAATCACGTTGAAATAAAATTTTACAAATATGCTTGACACTAAGAACTGTTTACCACTTTTCTGTTTTTTAAATACACTATTTGATTACCTTGTATGTGTGGTTAGCGTTAATCATAATCTTTTCAGTTACTGATGTACTTTTTCACTTTTCCAGAAACGATTGAGATATTTTCACTCTAAACTTACAGAGCACGGCAACAGATAACGTTTAACCTTATTCGTATTGTTTCAGATCTATTTTCATTTTGAAACTTCTTTGGCTTTCAAATGTGTTTAAAATAAGTATGTAAAATAAAATTATCCGCCGTCCAGTAAATCTGTACTGCACGTGTAATAGCGCAACACTCTTATTTAATTTGTCATTCACTGGCAGCAATTGTCAAAAAATCAGTGTCTTGCAAAAATCCCTGCAAGCTGATTTGAAAGTTGGCTTCAAGTGTCGAAACTGTGTGTTAGTAAAAATTTTTTAGTGTGTTTAGCATTGCGGACGGTACCTTCGATATAATTAGAGTGTGTATTACCAAAGCATTAGCTTTTAATAGAAAATTAAAAACTAAAAATATTTTAACCAAAAATTTGCTTACAAATATATATGTATGCATGTAAATGTAAATGAGTGTATAGAAGCTTTTTATAAAAGCAGGCATATGCATGTATGTATGTATGTAGTATGTGACTAGATTTCAATTATATACTATACATTTCATTAGTTAATAGCAGTATTAATGTATATATTTATGTATATAAATATGTATGTATATATAATCTTATAATGGGCGGTAATGGGCGGCTAGGATCTTTGTTGTATGTAGTAAGTATATGTAAATATCTTTATAATAATTATTTATACTCTGTGGTGGGTAAGTATGTATGCGTATGTACGAGTATGTTAGATAATTTGTGAATGAATTTAGAGAATTTTAGTTATTTTGCAGGGAATTAGGATTAAAATTTTGAAAAAAGATAAAGATAAAAATAGATTTGGATTTTGGTTGGATTAAAAGCTCTGTTGCGCTTGTCTTACATATTTGTTATTGTTTGATACACACGCACTTACAAGTCAAAATAAAACTCAACAAGCAAAACCTAAAATTGGTTAACTTTTAGTTCGTTGCCTTGCAACTGCACCAAACGGAATGCTTCGCGTATTGTCGGTGTCATTAGTAGTTTCAAATTACCCTCTGCCTCGGCGGGCAATGATCTCAATAATTCCATTGAGGCTACCACTAGCTGAGCTAAAGCCGCTCTTTTGTAATTCGAGTCTTTAAGTATGCTAGTGGCCCTTTGTTGTTCAATTTCTGGCGAGATTGTCTCTGATTCGGGTTTTTGTGGGCGATTAGTATCAAATGGATTATTGCGAGATTTGGGTTGAAATTCACTAATTAAAGTGGTCATGGTGACACTTTCTTCTTCGGGCGTTTGTGAACATCTTTGAGGTGAATATTCGTTATTGTTTTCGGCCAAACCGGAGCTACTGCCATTTTCAACATTCCCATTTAGGGTAATGCACATTGATTTAATATTTTTAGCAGAACAACCGAGTTGTTTTAAATCTACACTATCCCCTGAACGTAAACGACCGCTTTCTATGTCATGTAGTGTGGAGTTGTTTAAATATAATTCGCACACCAAATTCCAGGCATCCTGGAGGCAAAACAAATATCTAACAAAATTCTCCTTTTTCTTCACTTTGGTGGTGTTAAGGCGAGAACAGGACTCTAAAATAAAGTTCAAGTCCTCGGGTCCCAAGTTATAAATGACAATATCATTTAGATATGAATCGACCAAGGCGATGTAGTAAATCATCCAGGAAGATGTCATTTGTTTATACAAATTGGCTGCGTATTCAATGTTTGCCACTTTTTGCATTAGAAATTTCAAGCCCGGGCGAGAGTCGAATTCCAAAGCACTTGTTAGGAACTGCAAGCAGCAACGCAATAATATTTCCTTGGAACGGAAATCCAAGTCGTAATCGTAGTATTGTTGTGTAGCGGTGGTGTAGTTGTCAAATATGCAAGTAGACACAGCCTGTGGTACACATTTTAAGCGAGAGAGCAGTAATTTGGCCACTAATTGCAATAGCATTTGATTGGCCAGCAGACCCACCACCAAGGTCTTGAAAGGTATCCTAATGACAAAGTTATCCAAATTGGAATTAAAGCCATTATTTTGTGGATACAAAAGAAAAGAGTAGCTGCGATCATCCGTCAAATGTTTATCTAAATGATTGTTTAGTTTAGCTCCAGGCTCTCGCTGATTGTCAGAGAGAAATACTTGCTGAGCCAATGAATATATGCGTGTTAATTCTTCTACGGTGCTATCGCGCCGTGCTGCAACTTTTACATTTGCGCAGTCTCCGTAAAAACTATTCGATTTTTCATGAAAAGCAAATGATAATTGGCGCAAAGGTGCAATAGTAACAGTGCAGGCTCTGTGTATAGCTGAGCAAGCTATCATCCATTGGTATTCATTAAATAAAGTGCCAGTGGAAAGTATGACATGTTTCAAACAGGATACTCCGACTCTTGCTACAGTTTCCTGAACCTGAGCAGCACATTCAATAAGCACCAACAGTAACTGCTTCAAGGCCAAAGTAGCGGAGTTTGATATTTTTGTGCTGGATTCTTTAGAGTCTCGGGAACTTTCCTCACTAGAGGTGCTATCATATGTTGCACCAAGTAAGCATCCAGCTTTTTCATCTAATGGCTCGGTAACAAATCTCAACTTGGAATAAACATTATCTGTGGGTTGTACTATTTGCGTTACACGCGTTCGAGTATTTGTGGCTTGCTTGCGCACTTCCGGCAATGACATTTTGATGAAATCTACTACTAAATCTGTCGTCATGCAACAGCAGTGTTTAAAATTTTTCTCCACCATTTGCCAAGATGCACCGGTTTTGTTGATGTATCTTAACCAATCCTGGATCATGGGTATTAACAAATGATTGATGCAGTAAAAACCAAATTCAATGCCTGGATTTGTGAGCAGATTCTTAAAATGTTTAAAAATTGTCTGCAATATGGGGGCCTGATGTGAATAAGGACATACAATTAAGGAGTTGGTAAGACCGTCCAATAATAGAAACCAGACTTTAAGAACTCCTGACGGTTTGTCCATCTCATCAATTTTCACTATAGTGTCCTTGTCGATGTGTAAGGATCGATATGAAATCATGTGTTGTTCATTCTTGGTTTGCAGATAATCGTTACCGAAATAGGTAAAGTTTTCCATGGAATTGGGAATATTGGCATCGATAATATGAGTATATGATATACCCTTAATCTTATACGTGGAATGAAAATTCGGACATTTCGGCATATTGTACATGAAACCTAAAATGGAAGAGCAGCGTTCGAGGAAACGTAAAGTTTCATGCAGAAACTCTATGGGTCTAAAGTTGTTATCATCGTCGTTTGCTGAACCGCTAGTGTTTCCGCCATTTCCTCCTCCTGCGCCAGCACTGCCACCTCCTGCACCTCCTCCTCCAGCACCCGGTACTTCCAGAAACGATAGCAAGCACAAAATACAGTCAAGCCCTGCATTAGCAAAAACTAAAGTATTGTCGGAATCTAAAAATACCCTAAATATGTCGATGATATTGCTTGCGTTTAGCATACGACTTCTGGCATTGCGTAAAGTGCCAAACAAAGGACGCCAGCCGGAACGAATTTCAGTGCGATGAGCTTCTACAATTTCATACAAACAGGCAACAATTTGATCCTGTACATCCGAGTCACAGGTATCCATGCTCAACAGGTTCTCGAAAGGCTTTAGCAAAGCTTCATTAAAATGGAAATATGGCAATTCGGATTGTTCCACCAACAGGGCTGTTACGATATCGTGTATATACTCGATAGCACGTTTTGATATGACGCGATCTCTATGACAAGCGGTGTCCATTAGATGCGGTCCCGTTATAGCCCATATTTTGAGAATATGCAACAATGGTCGGGCGCTGCGAAATACTTTTAAAGTAACATCTCCTATGCGGTGTAAAAGCAGAGACATTGGCAATGTGTCATGTTTACGCCAACCCTTACTGGGCCACCACACTCGAGTGCCCTTACGAGTAGCTGCGTTTTTATACAGTTGTTCTCTGGAAGCTTTACATAGATTTTTCAAAAACTGACATAATGAGGGTAAACTAAGGCGCTCGGCAGCATCACTAAAAAGATTCTCAGCCTGGTGTGAAAGACCACAAAGCACTTTCGTAGTATCGCTGGGACTAAGCAAGACCGTTTCATTGGTACCCGAATACACTTTAAGAATAGAAGTTATATTAGTATTGGGACTACGCAATGGTGCTTGTAAGAAACTGTACACATCCACACTGAAATGAAAACATATTAAATATTAAATTCTTTTGCTTGAAACGGCTAAAATCACAAATATCTACGCACCAAGTTTCATCATCATCTATGGGTATGGAAGCCAGGTTAAGCTTATCATTTTGCCCTGAATTGCATTGTAATTTCTCTCCTGTTTCTATGTCACGATTTCCATTTGGTGATGATGTTTGGAGGGATGGATTACGCATGCTGAAGATTTCATGCTCCAATTGACTAACATGACGACAGACAGCGAATATAGATTGCCAGCAGTCTGGACTATAGGATCCCAAATTAAGACCACCGCTTAGGACAACATCCATCGACAAGGCCTGGCTGGCTGAGATACGAGGCCCAGTAGTTTGG
Source organism: Linnaemya vulpina (assembly GCA_963675445.1). Lineage (NCBI taxonomy): Eukaryota > Metazoa > Arthropoda > Insecta > Diptera > Tachinidae > Linnaemya > Linnaemya vulpina. The sequence goes on from OY776280.1 coordinate 26,452,593, forward strand.
CAAACATTAGTAGCCAACAAATTGAGTATCTTACCAGCCAAGTGCTGGAGATTTAAGTTATTGCTTAAGGTAGCGGCCTATGAAAACGTAAGAATTCACTTAATCGCTAAACAAAATCAAGTGAATTCAACTTACCGAATGCAGGCCATCCAAACACATGGCGTACAAAGCTTCACCGTTCGATTTAGCTGCTTTGCTTTTCACCCTTAAGGTGCGTTTAGATAAAGCCACCAATTTATTAGAACTGGAAGAGGGCGAATCGCCCAAACCTGAACTTAATACCAAAACCATAGAATCCCAGCAACAAGTTAGCAAACGTCTGCTTAGTTTCTTAGCAGCCTCACGTCTCGCCATGCTTTGTTCGTCATCAGTATATTTTATATTTGCCGACTGCAGTCTTTGCCACTCTGACATCATTTGAGTAGTTCCTAAACCACCGGCATCGCACAGCATATCAATCAATGCACACCGGCTACTGCCTCCTTCCTGATCGTTGCCATCTAAAGACTCTAATACATTTAAAATCAATATACTCTGGTACAATTCACACAGCCATGCTGAGGAAAGATATACCAGCACACCAGTATTCTGGACGGAAGTAACGAACTGTTGTTCAGACATGGGTATCATTATTTCCTTTTGCATGTCCGCGTAATAGCCGGATTTTTTCAATTGCCAACTAAGCAGCAGAGATGAGTAAATTGCCAAGTATATGCCATCGGCATTGATGACAGTGAAATTATAGTCGAAATCAGATATATTGCCGCTGTTTTCCTGACACACAGTCGAGGCAAACTCTTGCATTGCCTCATCTACTTCAATACAGGAACGTAAACGCAAAAGCTTAGGAACCAAATCGGAGTGTAATGCTTTCGCAAAATCTCTGGCATGTTGACGATCCGTATCAACATCTGAACGGACTGGAAATACCGGCACTTCCAGATTAGTGTAGGGCCAACGATTAGGCTCAGCCCTGGATGCCTCATCACTTGATGTTGAATGGTCCTCATCCTCGGGCCCCTCAGTATCGCCTGAACCATTTGAAGCGACATCATTTTCTATATGCTGATCGCCATCACTTTCCGAACCCGATGATGCTTCGTAAACACTTTGTCGAAATTCCACCACCGCATCTCGGTATGAAGCCGGTAAACGCGCCATTGACTGATAGGTCAACGGACCTGTATAGTCGGCATCTTTCAACTGGCCATAGCGATTGTTAACTATGCTAACGATTTGATCACTAATTATGGCATCAGTTAATTCACCCGTGCAAAGCACTTGTAAACTTTGCAGCAGAGCCACCATACATTCTACGCTAGCTTGCAAACTGGACTCCACAACGGTGCCATTACTTGCCCCATAAGCACATTCTTCCATAGCGTCTATTATTCTGGAAATATAAATAAAATTCTTATACAAGTAATTTCCAGATGACCTGACTTACAGTCTAAAAAGAGCCATTTCGTCACTGCAGCCTTGCGCGGTTGCCTTATCAGCATACAGAATCACAGCCAAGTCGATCAAACGTTCCGGACTACGAAATATTTCTCTTACGCATTTTAACGGCTCTGTGCGGTTCTGTGGAGTTGGCAGTAATAACATGCGATGGAATAATGCCTCCAGCATAGGCCTCAAAGAGCCATGAGAACCAGCTATTCTCAACAGTTGTATACCTGTCAAATAAACACAGCGAGCCTGAGCGCCATCTAAACCCGGGCCAGTAAAAAAACCTCTTGCCTCATTCTCTATAATATGTAAAGCATCTCTGGAAGCAGAACAACAATATTTAATTAACAACAATAAGTTCGATTGGAAATGAATTCCAAGTATGTCTTACTTGTAAGTGAACTTCTTATCCAAATTGACTCTACCTGGTGAACCCAATGCAGCTGCTAGGGTGGGACAAAATTTTTGCCAGAGAAACGACGTGAAATGTGGATTGGCATATACATTACGAGGCAATGAAGAGGTCAATGTTAATATGCACTCCGTTAAGTAAAGAGTACAAGTATTTTCCAATTTCTTATTTGGTGAATTCGTAACATTTGGTTCCACCAAACGACTACACAGCCACTGCATGACAGGTATTACTTCATTGTATACGGCAGTAGCCTGCGTTTGTGTCATTAAACCAACTGGCGCAGTTTTCTTAACATCCTCAGCCTCTTCTATAAGAAATGCACAAAATGTTCGCAAGCACTGCGATGCGGCTGCCAAAGAAGCTGCTTTTGTTGCCCTCGAACCCAGTTCCCAACATTCGCCACAACGTGATAATATTTCTATGAGTAGACGCCCATTGAGTGTACAAGCAGGAGAACATGCCATGGCCAAAAAAAGTCGGAGAACATTAACAAGAGTATCCTCATTGCTGGTTGTTGGCAAAATACCAGATGTAGCACGCAATAGTTGAGCTGGCAACCATACCGAATCGTCTTCCGGTTCAAGGCCAATATAAAAGCGTTCGTCTTTAATTATTCTCTAAAATAAAGAAGAAATTCTTTTAGAGACAAGTTTTGCACCCATCGGAACAAGAAACAATGTAATTTTCCATATTCAAAGTTGATAACAAAATACTGCACTCTTCTACGATAGAACGTCTGTTGCATTAAACAAATTCATGATAGTAGGCTACCGCTGCAGTACCTACAAACGCCGCTAGTAACAATTATCGCTGTGCAGTCAGCTACTGAACTATTTAGAAAATGACACCACCAAATCAATAATGATGAGTGGATGTTTGTAGTAGAAATGTGTAAAAGCGCCAGTGGAGCTGGCCCTATTATAGTGCAATAGTTTCTTGCATCACATACAGGCATAGTGACACCCTCTTAGGAGTAGTCAGGGAAGCTTTCTAGGAACTCAGAACGGCGAGATCGGATGTGAACTCGCTTTTTGCAAAACGGTGTAAAACCAATAACTTCCACATGTTTGAAAATTTTTAACTTTCATAGCGGGTAGTAAACAAAAAAGGAACAAAATGTTTAACATTTTTTATAAAATATGAAAAAATTACAAATATTTACGCTAAACTATTTTTTTATTAATATTTTATAATAACAGTTTGGGTCCTTCTTCCTTGAAAATGATTTCTCAATTGTGGTAAAAAATTTTTTTAGTTTAAGCTTTAAAGAAAAATTGGCTGAAATGTGAAACAAAAATTATATCTTTTATTAAATTTCACTCACTTTTCACTAGTTACAATATACGACGATTGACATTTTGATTTGAAAATATACAAATTCTTAATCCTTTGTCGCAAATGGATGGGTATTAAAAGAAAACCAGGAAACTTTACATGTTGTAGTCGTATGTGTTATATACATGCATGTTTAAATACATATTTATGTATGGATTAGTAGTTTGTCTTTTGTGCAATATTTCGTTAATACCAGCGTTTAACAAAAGCTATACAATAATAAGCGAGAGTGAGTGGTGAGTGAGTAAGTGAGTGAGTACAATGGTGGCAATGAATGAAGGCAGCGAATGCGGTATTGTTGTTTTCCATTTAGACAAAACGACACTTGATCCTTTTGTTCAGTTGTTGCATTGAGATACATGCCGCATAGACAAGTACTTTTAAGTTTTATGTATTTTTAACACCAGTAAACATTTTTCGCCTGACTTTTTTGTCAAAATATTTTGAAACTCATACAATATACATATAGAATTGTATGAAGCTTAAGGCCTTCACAATCGAGCGATCAGCTTGTCTGCTATAAAAATATGGTAGTGTGGGCTAGCAATGAGTTGTCTTATTACGGTTAAAATTAACCTGGTTCCTGAGGCCCCATTCGGCGATTGACAAAAGATTACTTGTCAATCGCCTCATTCGATATTTGGTTTCTGGCAAAAATTTCTGCCAAGCTTGGCCGGCCAGTAATCTTGCCTACGCTCCAAATTTTTAAAATTTTTTGTATAAAGACAAATTATATATATTTTAAACTTATATATTAAATTTAAATGGCATTATTAAGGAACTTGTGCAAACATATATGGAACACAGAATTGCATTGAACTAAAAGTAGTTTCTTGCTTAGCGCTCCTGCAGGGACTTTAATTCAATATTTTTTCAAATAAAATACAATATATTAGAAAACTTCAAAGACATATTCTACTCCATTGTGAGAAGCTTTACGTTTTCGATGGATTGGGGAATAATTATTCCATAAGCGCTATGGAATTAAGTAATCCTTAGAGGAAAACATTTTATATGAATTAATCAGCTACGTGGTGTAGAAACTCATATTTCGTAGAAACAATTCCATTATGATTTCAAGTCACAAAAGTTGTAAATTTCAAACCGCAACTTAAAAAAATTTCATTTGCACTTGTGTACAAAGAATGGAAACATTTGGTGAGATTGAATATATTGCGATATCTCAGTGTCAAACAGTAGAAGCAAACGATTTTATTATGACCTTAAAAAATACGTTATTCTGATAAATTTCAATTAAAAAATATCAAATTGAAAACTATGCTATTATTATTTGTACGTTGTACTACTTGTGTTTGTTTACTTTCTGCTATTTTAGAGTGCACACCTGTTTTTACACCCATACAAAAAAAAAACAAGTATTACCAGACTGCACATATGCACAAGGGCTAATATGTATTTAGTTCAAGGACTATTTGAAAATCTCTTATTCGGGTTATATACATTATCGGCAATAATTTTAAGATAAGACTTCAGGTCAAATTTAGTAAATATTCTCAAACTAACCATCAAATTCAGTCAATATTGAAACTATTGTATTTTAAACTTCTTATGTATGTTTATTGGGTTTTTCACTACGAGTGAGTACACATGCATACAGGCATAGTTTTATGAGTATGTGTGTTTGTAGCACAAGTGTGCATTTTAAAATGTATTTAAGTTTTCACTTCACTTACATGCAATCCATTCAGGCCCATTGTTACAAATTTTGGTCGCTTCGTATCTAATGCCATTTGCAGTGCTGTAAAGCATACCGAACGCAATTCATGTGATGGATCTCGATGTATACCGTGTTGACGATATAATTTATCTGAAAAGGAAACAAATAAGTATGATTTAAAAGTTGCAACTGCATACATGTTGTCAACAAAAATACAAAGCAAAAAGGGAGGCAGGATATCAAGACAAGAAAAGAAGGATAGTACGCATGTTTAAGGCTATTGAAATTAAAACTTACCGTATGCTATTTGTGCAGTTTGTCGAAGGGCATTATGTTTTGTCCCTGTAGACTCTTTGATTATCAATAGAAATAAATCTTCCATATTAATTTCTATTTTTGTAAATATTTTTTTATTTTTAACACCTATTGAGTTATTTATTTTTTAGCAGGATTAAATTTTTATATATATTTCCCAATATACAATATGTATGTTGTTAGTATGCGGATGTTTTTTGGCTGTTGTCCTGTCAACAGTAAATCAATATTTAGGATGTTGTTAACAAAGCTGAATAAATCAGACCCTTAAGAACTAAAAAGTCCTTTGTGTCCTCATATTAAACTTCTACTCCATATATGAATGTATGTATGCATTATGTTCATATGTATATATTTTTTCTTTATTTCAAATATGCTTTTCACCCCATAAACAACCGAACATGCATGTGTACTGATGTTTGCACTATTTTTGATGACTCAACTTATTGAAGTAAAGAAGTACGTACATACACGAGTATCGTATAAAAAATGTACCCTTTTCATATACGATAAAATTCAAGGTTTCTTCCAATACTATTTTCTTAATTATTTTTAAAATTCTTTCTTAATTATTTGTTGCATACATTTCTCAAAACTTCGTAACTCATTCTGTACATATTTAATTGGTCCTTCTTTTGTTTCCTTTAATATTTTAAATTAATTTGTATATACAATTTTCTAAATAACTCTTATCTTTAAAAACTTCTTTCCAGAAGCTCTATTATTTCACTTATGTCCGCATGAACTCTCGTCTTGTGACTGTTATTAGTTGCCACAACTAGTGTACACCATGGCCCAGTAATTGTTAGCCAGAGATGAAAGATTCATTATTGTAAGTACACTTTTCTGAAACAATAACTATTCGGTACCTTTTAAATGCCTCATTAAGAATCTTACAAACCGATTGCTATAACTGCACAGGTTACGCATATAATAGAGAAAGATTTATAGTTAAGCCTTGGAAGCCCTCCAAAAAAGTAATTTTTTAATGTTAATATATAAATTGTTCAGTGACTTGTTTATTTATATAGGTTTGTTCGTATGTTCGCAAGTACAAAACTAATGTTCTTAACGTGTTCTTAATTCAGGAAGATAAATATGGTAAATGTTCCAAGGCACAAGGGAAAATCACCATCAATTTAGTTATTCAACTCACAGAGCACAGCTGAACAGCTGTTTTCGAAAGCCGTTACACTTTCATAATCAGTACTGATGTGTCTTTTTATCACCACTTGTTAAGTAGTTTTGTTGAATGTGATAACAATTCTCAATTCAAATGTAACTAATACATGGTAGTACATTTTAAATCCGTTTGATTATTTTCTTCATATCTAAATTTCTGAAATTTCATTTCATTTTTACTTACGCCAAACTTATTTCGTTTTAATTATTGTTTAATGTGCATAGAATTTTAAGCAGCTTCTTTTGGCATGTTCATTTATGTTGTGTATATCTACACATAATTACCCTTTCAACCATTTACGTTTCATCAGTATAAGTGGAGAACAAAATAAGCAAAAGTCTACCACAAAAAGGAGTCGCCATAGTATTGTACAACACTGTACAACAAATACGATTTTTTAAAATAATTCTTGCAAAATACCTTCTGCAAAACTAGGAGACACCCGAACGGCAAGTAGAATATTAACAATTGACGGGAAATATAAAATTTGGCAATTCTTCCGCCGAAACCTGCGCATTTTAGTTTTTCCCCGAAATTTCTTTTTATAAAAATCAATCAATTTGAGGTGGAAAAATCTTCTTGACGGTGTGAATATTAAGACCGTAAATTTGTAAATCACTTTGCGTAAATAAAATTCACAAAAAAAGCAAATTTCTAAAATATTTTAAAATAATTTTTGTTCCATCGTAAATTTATTTTCCAAAAAAAAAAAAAAAATCTACAGAATTGAATGCCTTTAAATTTTTAAGAAAAATAAAAGCAAATAACAGTAGCGAGTGCAAAGTGATTTATCCAATTAGGGCATAAATATATTTCAACAATTTGAAATCCATTAGAATGATGCTGCAATACTTTCATCATAAATTAAAGTAAAAAGTACTTTTATTTTAAAAGGTGCCATCCATTCCTGTAAACAAAGTGACATCTCTAAAAGAAAGTTTGCAATTGTTTAGCAATGCGCATGTCCTTTTTTAGAGAATGAAATCTAAACGCGTGTGTGTGTAACTGACAATGAGTGGATGTGTTTTATCTCAATTATATAAAAAATCAATAATTTATCACAATTCCTTCTTAGTTAATATCATTGTTTTTATTATCTAATATATTCTTATTCATTATTTGTGTAACTGTTTTCACACATGTTTTATTTTGCCACCACATCCAACCATACCTACAATTAATTTTGTTTATTTTGCATTGTGTTTGTGTGTGTGGTTTTGACTTGAGTCATTTCCTATAGAGAGTAGTTGTATTTACTCGGCATTGTCTTGAAGCCTGTTGGTATCTTTTGGTGATGAGTTGAAGATGATGACGATTCGCTCACAGAAGACACACGTTGAGACACTATTAACAGGTGGTTTATCTACTTTGTTGCCTCTTGCAAGGATAAAAATTAAAAAAGAACACGCAAATATTTTAATGTCGTAAATTATGCATACTTACATGCATATAACAAAGGTCATCCAGTAATCGTTTCCGTCATTGTCTCTTTAATGAGCATTTGCTTGTGCTACTTTTTAATGATTTTGAACTTGTATATTTGAATGGAAAGGATTAAAAAATAATGAAGATAATTTAACATGCGAAAATGTACAATATTTCAGCTGTTACATTTGTAATAGTAATTTTTAGTCTGCGTTTTGATAGAAATTTACTTGAAATTGAATTGAATAAGTGGATAGTGAATATCGTTATAAATATTATTTCAGCCAAATTATTCTTTCAAACTAATTTTTAAATATTGTAAAAAGTTTGCCAGGTTCAGTAAATGTGTCTCTATAGCAATTTTATTTTAAAATTTTTAATGAACTGTGCATTTTACTAAATTGTGTTTATTCAAAATACAGTAAATGAGAAAACAAATGGAGGGAGTAAAGTGACAGTTCTTTAACTGAGAATGTGCAGTCTTACAGTAAAAATTTCTTGTAGTAACTTTAGTTAGATAAAAACATATCTATGATGTTAGAAATGTTTCAATTATTCGGAGCGGTAAAACTTTCAAGAGTGGGGTTATTTAATACTGCATTCGTTTTAACTTATAATATAAATGAAAAATAAGCTTTTCATTTTTGAAACTACGGAAATTTATAAACTAAAATTAAGCTTCTTGATAGTTGAAACTATTGACAAAAAGAGGGGTGCTAACAACAGTTCAGGCTTTGAAAAAAAGTAATAATAATAATAAAAATAAATAAATGAATAAAAAACAATAATTTTATTATATTAATATTTATATAGGCTAATTGTTCTAACTTAGTTAAAATCTCAGAAAGACGTGATGATAAATATTCCTAGGCACAAAGGAAGTCAACATCAGTTTTATTCAACTTACACAGCAGAGCAGAACAGCTGTTTTCGAAAGCCGCTACACTTTCATCTTCAGTGCTCATGTGTATATTGTGTTTATCACCACTGTTTAGGTGGCTTAGTTGAATGTGATAACAGTTTTCTATTTACACAAATTTTATTGTGAAAAACAATCCGAGAACTGTATCAACCTGATGTTAACACTTGTGTTATGATACCTGTGTTACCATTTGATTATTTTCTTCATGTCCCATTTTTCTGAATTTTTTGTTCCATTATACATTAAGTCAAACTTTTATGGTTTGAATTTTATACTTAAGTATATGTGAACGTTTTTTCCAATTTTCATTGGTAGCTCAAGCCAAAGCTTAAATTGTATGTGATTTTATTTTTATTGAACATTTTCTATTAATTGGCGACAGTTATTACATTCAATAGGATCCGATGATTATAAAAATGTTGTGAGTTAAACACAGCCTTCCCAACTCTTAAGACGAGCAAGTGTTATACCTCCATTTTGGAAAAATTTCTATGACATTGAGGTCTTACACACAATGTATTATGTTGTCATAAGAAACAGCTAGATTTTTGCCACTCTGGATGTTTTTTTGACTGATCCATATATGTAAAAACAATCATTAATATACGATGATCACAGGGACTTCTATGATTGATGGTTGATTGAAGTTTTTTTTTAAGATACCCCTTTCGATATATTTTGTTTTAAATAAAACATAATCCTCTTTATTTATGAAATTCAGTCTTTACCAAATTCTTATTTTATCTTTTTTTATAAATAAGAAATATGTTTGCCTAACAACTTGCAAAAAAGAGAGTGCCAACAACAATTTGGGCTAATTATTTTGAAATCGGTAGTCTTTTTGCATGAAAAAAGTTAAGAATTTATCGTAAGTACCACTTTATCAAAATTTTAATGAAAACCAAGCTGCTTTAGTTTTATTTGATCGCCAATTTTTCGACCTTTAGATTTTAATTAAGGTATATTGTTTTAATAATGCGCTTGAGGTCACTTTTTATGACATAATAACAAACAGCTTTAAAATTAATTAATTTTTTTCTAACGGTGTATTAATTATTTGTAACATTTCTCACATATACCTGCGCTTATATGTACATACTTTCAGCATTTAAAATGTATGTATTTTCAAAATACATAAATCAAATTTAACTCGAAGCATGCATATCCATAGATTTGGAGTTGGTAACGTCCTAAAAATATTTATTTAAACGGTTTTAGTAGTCTGCATAATACGTTAATATATTTGCATAATTGATGCTAGTAGATAATTTGATGTCTATGTAGTAGCAATTTATGAATATTTTCAGTAAAATAGAGTGAAGGAAAACGCAGATTGTTTTGGAGGGAAGGTAATATATACAGATATTTTTCTCGATGATTCCATGTGTATATACGTAGTAGGAACTATTGCTTCAGAAGAAAGCCTGCTGATAAGAATTTAGCAATTTTATATTAAATAAGTTGTCCATCAGTCTATCTACAATCCCAAAGATACAGTTGATACCTGAAACTGCTCTTTTGCATTTATACATGTCCAAAAGCGATGATCAGATTCTACATTTTGCTATCCAGGACACCCAGGTACTTGGCGTTGTTATTTATTAGTTTCTTGTACATATAAAATGCTATTAATTTTCTTAATATATTTTGTATACTAAATTGCGGATATTAAAATTTATTTAATAGGCTTCATCTTCCACAAACCATCATTCAAATAATGACAATTCTCCACACCAATACCTTTATTAATTTTAGCACTGCAAAACAGTTCAAGCATTACTTATAAAATAAATACCATTGCAGATATATTACTTACATATCTTCGGTAGACAACGTTGTTATACCAATAGCCAATGCATGTTCTTTACCCTCTGCCATAATGGCAACTATAGTATTTTTTTCCGCAGGTGTCATCATAGCACCTGGTGATGTCAGACCGGGACACATAATATTAGCACCACTGAGGACAAAACGTATAGCGCCTTTATCTACTTGCTGCATATTTACGAAGAAAGGATACTTGTGCAATAATTTTAATGTCGGCATCCATTGGCCATCACGATGACGGAAAAACACCTGCTCACCGGCACCGTTCAACAATAATTCAATATGATCGTGACTGCAATTGTTGAAATAACATTAAAGCATTTTTTGTGCAAGATTTACAAGAAACAAACCATTTTGCAATACGGTATGTATCTTTTTTCGGTAAAATTAAATCAATGTGTGTATCCAATAGAGGATAGGTTTCCAGCAATTTCGCACGTATTCCTTTCTGCACAGACGACTTCAATTGTTGAACGGATGACACGCTCTCTTTTTCCTCAAATCTGAAATTGTAATTACATGATACTTTCTGTTAGGTTCGGTAATTATTTAATAATAAATAATATACTTTTTAAACATTTCGCAGTGCTATGAATATAAAAGAGATTGTGAAGAGGTTAATGCAAAAATATGAGTTAATAGTAGAGGTGGCAAAATAGTGATGACACCATGTGTGTAATCGATTAATACATGCAGTTATCAATAGGTACCGCAAGCTCAAAAGGTCTCCAAGGAAGAACAATAATAAACATATATATATATATATATATTATATATATATATACATATATATATATATATATATATATATATATATATTTATATATATATATATATATATATATATATATATATATGTCAAGGCGCATTAATAAAGGTGACCTTATCGCAATTCGCCTTATTTCAAAAACCAATCCTTCAAAACCAATTCTCAAAAAATATTATATATGTGATGTTTAACAATTATAATTGTTTGAAAATTTAAATATATTTGATGTTTATTTGAAAATCATATAGTACACAGTCATATATTACGCAACCAAACATTAAATTGTTGAAAATAAAATTTTAGATTGTTCGCAAAAATATTTATAAATGAAAAGTCAGTAAATTTTGAAGGATTGGTTTCTTGCGGCTCAAGGCGAATCAAACAGCTGAGAATCATCTGCGCTAATAAGGTCACCTGTATTAATTCGCCTTGATATATGTATGGATGTATATACATATGATGCCTTTGATTGCAGTTTTCCCGTGACCTTGTATATGGACGGATTAAAACGAGGTATGTATATCCAAGGCAAATACTTTTGCACCATCACTTTTGTATATGCACAAACAAAAGAAATTTTAAAGGTAGACGAATTTATCATGAGCACAGGTTTTCTCTGATCATGAGCCGGAAGGATTTGAAAGCGAAATGTTGTAGGTGGACCTACAAATATTTATCACAAGTTTCTCCTGGTTGTAGCTTAAAAAACAAATTCAATATTCTTTAGTACCAAATTGTAAGTATAAAATTTTGCAGTAAATTATTAAAAATGTCTGAATGAATAAAATATTTCAGGAATTTTATAAAGTTATAGATAAAATTATCGAAGACATTATGGGCTCCTTTATAATGCGTACATATATAGTTCCAAACATTGTGGTGCTTTGAATGATGAACTCCAAGCCTCAAAACTTGGTAGTTGCTGGACTACCCCATATATCTAGAGCATTTATAGCTATTGATGATGGACGCTAGTCAGTCACCAGTTCGTACTACAATAATGACAGAAACTGCAGATGTTATGGAAGGTCATGGAATGAGCGTAGATCAACGTCATATAATGTTGTTGGCCAGTCGAATGACCTTACGGGAAGAAGTGTTGGGGATTACAAGACATGGTTTGGAGAAAATGCCAGAAAGTGTTAACTTGGCTTCGGTAAGTTTTAATGTATTAAATATGAAATTTAAGCTCAACAGTATTTTTTATATGTTTCAGTTTGAAAAAACACTTGATCACTTATTCGATGCAGCTTACTTTGATCAAAGAGATGCTGTCTATGATGTGTCAGCGTATTATTTTAGGGATGCCTTCTCATTATTTTGTCTAGCAACCCGAAGAAAAAACGGGTCTGCGTCTCTTGCGCAGTATGTAATTAATCATATCTTTCTTGTCTTTCATACATTGTTTTACAATAACTGGCAGCAAGTAAAAGTTTTATTTATTTTAAATATAATAAAAAAAATTTGGTATATTTAATTTAAAATATATTTGTTATGAATAGAAAATTAAGAAGTAAACCATTATTAAAACGAAACTGCAATTATTTCATAGCATTCAGACGGCCCTTCCGTACAAATTTGTCATTAAATCACTTAAAAAAGGAAGAAATTGAAAAATAATTTCATATAATATTCATCATCCTGTTTACTAATTCCCCAAATTTCATGAAATTATTAAAAACCTTCATTTAAATATATCTAGGTTATTCACAAGTTAAGCCAATTAAAAAAAAAAAGCTGGCAATGACTACTATTACAGGTGTGTGCCTTCACTAAGCAAAATAAAATTTAACGAAACTTGATATTAAAAATAACTCTGTAAGCAATGCCCAACAGCAATAAAATCAATATTAGTTGCTTACAAATTATACGAGTTCGTGGCGTAGCTATGAGAGTGTCTGGCTTAAAGTCAGAAGGACGTGTGTTCAAACCCCACCAGCATCAAAGAAAATTTATAAAAAAGGAAAAATAAATCAGCTACACACTACATACACAAAATTTGTAAGCAGATAAAAAAATCGGTGCAGAGAAGGAAAAAGAGAAAGAGCACAAAAAACAAAAATCTCCACCACGAAAAAAATCCACACCACACAGCACCCACCACCAATCAATAAAAAACACCACCATAAGCAAAAAAAACAGCTTGCAAAATAAAAACATAAATGCGAATATTATTATACATTAAACATTGCATATAAAAAAAACAACGTGTGGAAAATATCGCACGCCACTGCCAAACAAAATCAAATAAATTGCTTATTAGATTGTGTTTTAATTTGGTTTTTGGCAGCATCCGCCAAATTAAATGTAATTTCGTGTTATGCTCTTTAATAACAAAATAAAAAGCTTTTATTTGGTACTTTGATAAGCAGGTGAACCTGTATCTAGCAGATGATGCTCTATATAAGCTTTAGAATGGCTACAATCTAATAATATTGTGTTTTAATTTGGTTTTCGGCAGCAATCTGCCCCTATATACATAAATTAATGCTAATTAAATGTAATATCGTGTTATGCTCTTTAATAACAAAATAAAAAGCTTTTATTTGGTACTTTGACCAGCAGGTGAACCTGTATCTAGCAGATGATGATCTATATAAGCTTTAGAATGGCTACAGGCGCGCTTAAGCGTATGAAAATCAGATTTAGTGCTTCCTAACGTTGATATCTATGCATATAGTATTATTATTTACAAAAAATATTGTTATAATAGCAAAATAAAAATTCTGGTTTTATTGAAAAATTTTTTCCACGTGTTTTTTTTTTGCGTTTTTAAATTCCTTTTGTTTTATTTTTACTTTCTTCTCGCTCTCACTACCGGGGGGACACCTGTTTTGTTTTTTTGTCCCTCTCATCTGCTCCCCAACCACCATCTCTCTTTTTTTGTTGTTTACATCTTAAATCTTTATGTCGTTTGTTCTATTTACACAGATGATAACCCCACGCGTCGTTTTTCTCATTGGTATTAATTAAATTTCATGACACCCTCAGTCAGATTTGAACACGCATCCTTCTGATTGCAAGCCAGACACACAACCACTACGCCACAAGCTTATCTAACAAACATGTAACTTTTCTTTATTTTATTGCACTTTGGCGTTGCTAACAGATATGCTTTTACTAAAATTAGTGCTGCCGGATGATTTATGTAGTTATAAAGAACTTGGCAGCATTGATTACCACCACGACTCCACTAGAGATCACATTCCTATTGATATCATGTCAGACATAAAGTGCTTATGCAGATGGCCATGTTAATGATCTGCCGTTCTTTTATATTGTTCCTTTGCAATAATCAGATCTTTTGTATATTTAATAAGAATATAAATTACATTCCAATGTTAATTGTATCATAAAAAACACAAATTTTTATTAGTAAGAATTTAAAGTTAACATTTTGAAGAGAATATCACATCAGCATACTAGCAACTAATTTTAGATTTTGTTGAATTTATTATATATTTAAATAAAACATCAGCAGCCATTAGGACGAATTTCCTGTTTAAGGTCCCGCAAAACTATAAACTTTTTATTTACGTAGCTATGTATATTGAAATCCCATAATTTCTGTGGACTGTTGTCTGAGGATGGATCAGACAAATATAGAATTATAACAATATCCTGGATCTAAAACAATTTCTTTGGGCAACTCATCGTAGTCACTCCAAATATTTGATAATTGGTAAGATTGCATCACCTGATATAAAGACAATATATTTATATTACTAAATCTCCAATCATTCATCGATTAATTATTTGTTTCTTACATTCACTTGTAACATTGATATGGAATTGCTAGATAAAATTTATCTGCTTTATATTCAGCGACGCCGGTAGAGCTGTACACCAAGCATATATAACGACAGCCATAGCAGAGTTTTTACTTATACCCAGTGCATGTGTTCTTTAGAAACGCATACATTTGCAAAAAATGAAGAAATATGTAATTTCTATAAACTCTGAGAAGTCCATTCCAATCCCGGTCTTAAATTATGTTGTTATATGCACTTCCAAATGCGATATATGTATTTCCGCATAACTTGACTCGAAAACTTCTTGTGCCATTTTCGTCCATTCCTTGGCGGCAATATTGCTTAGCAGTAACTTTGTTAAGTAACATCATATTCTCTTCATCTTGTAAAGTATCTGTGCGTGCAGTACCGTTTAGTCGGCTAAACAGTTGCTATCAATGTTTTCCAATTTTTGAAGCAGCAGCATGGAAGTCACAATGTTCACTAGATAAGCGTTGCAGCTTTACATTACTTTTTTGTAAAGCCTCGGTAATAATAGATATTTGACTGCCAGTCAAACTTGGAGGCGAAGCTGCAAAAGCAATATTATATGGATATTTTTTTCCACCAAGTTAAATTATCTATTTTTATATTTATTATTGTGATGTATTCTATGGTTCCCTGCCAGAAGAAAGATTTAAATCAGTGCTGCCGTCTGAATTATATTTTGTCTTATTTTTAGATAGTTAAGAAGAACTTGGCAGCATTGCTTGCCACCACGACTCCACTAGAGATCTCATTCCTATTGATATCATGTCGGACATGAAGTGCTTATGTAGATAGCCAATGTCAGCGATCTGTTCCTTTGAAATATTCAAAACGTTCTTATATTTAATAAATTTACTGAGAATATAAATTACATTTTAATGTTAATTATATTATAAAATACACAAGTTTTTATTAATCCAAATTCAAAGTTAATTTTTTGAAGAGATACACATCACTCTTATTATATTTTAGATTGTGTTGAATTTGTTATTTATTTAAACAGTACATCAGTATCCATTAGGTTGAATTTCTCATTTAAGATTCCACAAAATCATAATTTATTTATTACTAAAACTATGTGTTGAAAATAATCCTTACAGCTTCATCGGCTGTTTGTTAAACCGGACAATAGGGACATTTCAACATATGACCGTTACTTAGTTTGTGCGGGGCGGATTATCTTCTGTTAACTGTTGTCTGAGGATGGGGCAGGCAAATATGAAATGACAACTCATCGCGGCCGCTCCAAATATTTAATACTTGGTGGGGGGATTGCATCACCTAAAATATAGACAATAATCAAATATTACTAAAATTCCAATCATACCTCGATTAATTACTTTTTTTATATCCACTTGTAACAATTTACCTGCTTTATATTTAGCAAAGCCGGTAGAACTGTACCACGACCATTTATAACGATAGACAAAGCCAAGTTTTTACTTATACCCAGTGTATGACAGGTGTCCTTGAGAAAAATATACGATGCCTCTGTCCAAGTACCATTTAAAACTAAATGTTTATGTGGAATTTTTTCAATTGCATACAGTAAATATATGAAAGAACGCATTGCATTCGGTATTTTATGTTCAAATCTATCTATAAAACTTGCGAAAATTATTTCTAAGCTCAAATGCCTTTAGAAATAATTTTCAAAAATGCAAGTCGATGTAATTTCAATTCTAGGGAGGAATTTTTCGCAAAAAGCAAAAGAAGTCCATTCCAATGCAATATTATATGGAAATTTGTATCCTCCAATTTTACGTTCAACTCCCGTTCCATTTCTACTTTCATGTCAGCTTCATCAGCCATTGGATTATCAGTATCCACTGGAGTTCCTGTATTAATGTTACCTGTCATTTCTTTCATCGCCAATTTGCAGCAGCGTAGCGGCACAGACAATACGTGCATTGGATTTTCTTAGACATATTCTATTCTGCTAGTGCCTTACATATTGAACAGGAACATGCAGAATTACATGATGATTTTGTACATATCTCCTGGTTCATAAAAGTGATAATTTGTTTTTTCTAAACATTCAATAAGTTTTTGATAAATTATTATAAACAAATCATTAAAAATACAAAATAATTATTGCTAAGTGCAATCAGCATATATTAAATCGACGTTTATTCCATCGTATAGAAGCTCATCAAGAAGTTGTTCAGCGCTATCCTACGTACATACATATATATGTCTGTACCAAAATATATTTCATAATGAAAACTTTATAAATGTATCTTACTTCAAACCGTTCCTAATCATGTCATGTACAGCTAAAAGTAGAAACAGGCTGCATATGTGGGACTAATCATAGCTATCATCTTGTGGGTATTTAAGCAGGAACGTAAAGTACCATCCAATTGTTTTTGATATAAGCCACTTAAGACTAAAATATTCACATGATATTATGTTTAAAATCTTCTGGAATTGGATGTCCACATCTTTGAAATATTCACCTCTTTAAATCCAGAATGGGTGGTTGCTGGTGCAAGAGATATCCCACTTTATTTTTTCAATTGCGTTTTTCACATTTTTGTTTTTTTATAAGCTTAAAAACCTTCTAAGAGAAATGTGCTCAGGGTATGTAGTATATCAATTCATCCAGAAATGTCAAAATATTAGTTTGACATACAAAGCTATTTGACAGTAAAAGAACGTATTAATTCGCCTTCGCCGCGAGTCTGCCTATTATTGATACGCCTTGCCTTGTATGTGGACGGATTTATTAACAAAAGTTTATCAGCAATAATTGACATATCTTCATTTAATACAATAGAATTAAATACCTGAAATAAATAAAAATGGAATTTGCTCTACCAGATCTATTATGCCGCGAGGATATATTAAATATATTCGTGCAAGTAAGCTATATATTAAAATTACCTTTCTCACTTAGTAAAAAAAGAAATGTTTAATCTGCCTGAAGCGTCATCTGCATATTAGCAACATAAATGAATTAAACAATGATGAACTTCTAAGGATTTACAAAACTTTCGTAATGCCACTTACTAAACGACGAGAGCGGAATAAAAACATAAAACAAAATCGCAATGTGTTGAAAACTGAAAATGATAACTATGAAGATAGTTGCATGATGGTTGAAACATTAGACAATGCATGCAATGCCATGGAAATAGATCTTGCCTGTGTTGAAAAATATGTGAACAGAATCGACAGCCCAGTGGGTGAGAAACGCCGCCAAAGAAGTGTCGATGGTGATATGTTTGAAATAGATTACCAATTTCAATTGAGTTCTCAAACAAAAAGAATACGGATTAATTCATTTTCGTGATTTTTTAATGGGTATGTTGTCAAAAATATTTACTTGTATGTTATTTAAACTATGAAATTTCCTATTGTGTTTCAAAACCAATTTGGAATTTAAAATTGATTTTCACAAACCACATTATAATAACTATGATAGGTCATAAAACTCACAAAAAAAAACAACAAATAATTTTTATTTGCTATAAATATATTTTAATTATCTACACCTTTATACAATTACAAATAAAAGTGTATCTTTTTCATAATAAAAATTTCGATTTATTAATATCGATAAAATGTATCTGTTGCTGTAAAAGATGCAGCTGTTAACTCAATTAAGGTCACCTGGTACCAAATAAACCCTCACGTGAGAATAAACAAATTGAAACACTTTTCGAATAATTTTTCTATCAAAATTGAATTGAGCAAATTGGTCCCGTTTGTCATATATAGTTGCAAGATAGCTACATTTACACTGTAGTTGTGTACTCTCACTCATATATGTATATTATACATGAACTTTATTCAAGCTGTAATTAAAACCACAAGCTTTTATTTTAATAAAATTTTTTATTCGCATACTATATTTGCAATATTTATTGTTTTTTTTTACATTAAAAAATATAACAAAAATAAAGATACATACCAATTGTTTACGTAGGCTTTTTTATTAAGAATTTTTTTTGTATGTGATTCAAAAATAAAAACTAAATCAGACATATCTAATGCAACAACAAACCTTAATAAGTTCATATTTTTGGAATTTTACTTATTTCATAAGTAAATTTTTGTTTGTTAATAATTACTTACCGCCTGTCTCACGATGTCACTCGATATCGTTCTGTTGACAAAAAAATATAAACAAAGACAAAATTTTAGAATTTGTTTTTGTTTTAAATATATTTTATCGACAAAACCTTATCGAGTGTCATCGTGGGGCAGGCAGTTACTTTTTGGTATCTTCTTTAAATTTTAACAACTTTCGAGTTATTTAATTTTTATGTTTCACATTCACACACATATATGTACGTATATTCTAAATATTTTAATTGAATAATTTATGTACTTAAAATGTAAATATATGAAAAAATAAAAGTTCTAATAGTAATAATTTGTATATAACAATTTCGCTAAATATAAATAAACTAGAAGAAACAAATTTATATGCATCGTATATAGACTGACACTTGTTATTAAATATGTACAAATATGAATGTATAATAAAAGGAATTAAGATGTATATTCATACTATAATTTTACAGAAGAAAAAGTTGGACACTTAGGCCAATTTTAACAACTTCATAAGTAAAATTTTATAGGACATATAAAATGTTTGTCCTTAAAGTTTCTTTCACCTATCAGGTGCCACTCACTTATCCCTCACTCTAGTTGTAAGTAAAATTTTTATTTTTATGTCCGACAAAATCTTCCTCTTAGTTAACATAATATTAACAGTTACGTCTTTCTATTTCTTTAATAATTTTGATGGATTTTATGCTAAGCATTCAAATATTTGTATTGACATACAAAATGGCCATTCGAATTAATAGTATTTAAGCTTCTGTGACTTAGACGACTTTAATTCATCCATTGACTCTTTCTCAAGTTATCATAAATGTAATTGTAAGGGTTTTGAGAATATATCATATAACAACAATTATTTTATTACAAGTCTTGAAATGTGTTCTCTGAAATTCAAATATTTAGGCTGGCCTCAAGTACAAAGTTTGGAAATCTAGTTTTATATACACAAATATGTATGTATATACATACAAATGTATGTATGTATGTATACATATTTTCATACATTTTTTTTACTTTGGAGAAATAATTTTCAAAAAATAATTATTTTTGTAATAGGTTCATTAAAACCTAACTATAACACTATGTCGTTTTTATCTTTCAAACAAATTTCTTTTATAAGAAAGAGATAGAGAAGTTCCTTTGTAGTCTTCATTAATTGATAAATTTTCATATTATAATGCATATTTTTAATTTTATATAAAATTTCATGAATTTTTTCTTCTTTAAACTCAGTCCATAACTCACCACTTATAAATAAATTTGCTTCTAATGGTTCATGAATTATTCATTGAATAAAATTTGTATCTTAATTGCTAATAATACTCAAAATTAATTTTTATAGTCTAAGCTTACAGGTTCGACGACGAGCACTGTATAATAGCAAGATTTTTTTACGTACTCATACAGCCGTCTCGGTATCAGTCTCGTCTATTCGTCCCAAACGCCATGAATTTGGATCTCCTACTGTAAGAAAATGTTGAAAAACTATTGTAGTTATGAATATTTGAATTTTCTCATTTTGGGATTAATAATTAAAAAAAAGAAAACATTTTGTATTTTTAATTTTCAAAACATAATTCATGCATTTTGTACAATAATACAAAAGAAAACTAGAAAACCAAATTTTAATGGGACTCCTAATTTATTGCATTACAACACACACACACCACACACTAATTCTTTTTACAATAATTGAAAAACAAAAATTTTGGTTACTAAACTTTAGCTTCAATTACATACTTACCACTTTCATAATATTTGGATATCCGTGGGAGGGCTACTTATTGTTGTTGTCATTGTTTGTTGTTGTTTGAAAACAAAAAAAAGTAAAAATATAATTAAAATTTAAATTTTCCAACCAAAACTTCTTAAATAAAAAAAATTTAAATAAATTGAACAATTTAAATAAAATTACGATTTGAGTCGAGAAACTTTGCCCTATGATGAATTAGCAATAATAAGAAATTTGTTCATTATATTTTTATTTTTATGTATTAAAAATTTGATCTCTCAAAAACTATGGTTTTAAATAAAATGGAAAATAATTTCAGTGCACATATTGCATTAACTTTTTTATTTGGTTCCAATTTTTTATTGTTTTTTTCATATATTTTAAATTAAAATACAAAAAATACTTTTCAATGGTAATTTACAGTTGTTGTTGTTTATTCGTTTTTATATCAAAGCTATTAAAAGTTCAGAAATTATTTTGGAAATAATTGTGTAACTTTATTTTTATGACAACTTTCAATATGAAAACAGATTGCAATTGACGTCAATACATTTAATGAAATTTACTTATTTATATTATGTAAATAATTAAGAAAAATATCACAAGGTCGATGTAAATATTTATAATTGTATACAATATTCAAGGTGCAGGGCATAGTATACAAACATATAAATGTACATATGCGGAAAAGAGGAACACAGAATTGTATCTATGTGAATATAAAAAAATTCTGATCGATTTGCCACATAATATTTCGTCGAAGTAAAAGCAATTATGTACGTGTATTCAAAATAAATGCGACCTCCGCTTAGTTAATTGAAAATGTCTGTTTTAATTTTTATATTTTCAATATATATATCCTCCATTCCCACTCTCATATTTTTCATCTATCGTGTAAACATTGCTCAAGTGGGGATCGTATGTTAATTTTAACTGTGAAGCTACTCTCCTCCAGTTTTCACATTAAAAAATTTTATATTCCAAAAGTTGTTGCGAAAAATTAAGTGTTTACATCTGCATACAGATGTAAAAATTGTTTCCTATTTACTGCTCTTAATTATATATTAATAAAATTGTGTATGTATTATTATTTCAGATTGAGCTGTTTAAAACTACACTTAATCGTTAGTTTAGAGCAGTGCAGGCATATGCAACACTGTAAAATATTTAAGTGAAAATGTTTCAAGAGGAATATCAAACTTTTACACAAAATATGCAATTGAAAGTGTCGAAGATAAAGGAAACTAATGACGCTAGCATAAATGAAAAGTATTCAAAGTAATTATGACGCAGCAAATATAAAGAGATTAAGATAAACTTAATATATATGGACGTACTTTTTAAGCTTTTTTATTCATAACAATCCGTAAAATGTTTCATAAAAACACATACTACGTACTTGTTTTATCTGTGTTTTTCATTTGTTCCCAAAAAAAAACTCACGTATGTAATATATTACATTAAAATGATAAAAATATAGTCACAACACTTAAAAAAGGTCACGTTTAAATTAAAGGCTTCGTCGCATGCAAAAAATTTTATTAAAATTTTTCTGAAATATCAGGCGAGCAGAATCTGCAGCAAGTGTGCAAATATATTAATAAAAAAATCGTGCAACATAAGTTATGGCTGAGATTTTTTTGTGACAACCTGCAGGTTGATTTCTTAGTAATACGAAACATCCTGTTGTAGCGTGTTTGTTCTAAATTTTTAACATGAATGTACATGTTATATATGTATTAGTGAAGTGCCGAATGATAACGCTTTTAATTTATTTAAGTATTCTTTTGTAAAAACAAAAGTTAAGAGTATTTTTAGAGGAAAAAATAAATTCATATGCATTGAGAATACCGAATTTATTACACGTTACAGGAAAAGTGAGAAGTCTCATAAGGAACGCTGAAACTGTATAGGTGCATGTATTTATGTATATAGAACAAGTGTATATAGAAATATTTTTAATGCTTTCATATGTTGTGTCCCTAAAATTAACACAATTATTTCCAAAAAGAAGCGAGATATTTTACACAAAAGCGAAGTTAAGTGCATTTCAAATAACAATAAAAACTTGTTCCATTCACAAATTATTTTAGAAATCATTTTGAAGCAGCAGGGGTCAAATAACCGCAATCGAACGTCGTAATTCGCCCCAAATTGAAAATTTTTGTTTGATTATTTTGCCACGTGCAGCAGCAAATGTAAGCAAAATTATTAATAAAATTAGATTTTCCAAACATTTTTAGATATTTTCTTACTCTATAAAACTTTTTGTATTTTATATACTTTGAAAGCTAAATTTAGAAAAAACGGTTGGTTTCAATATCGTTACATTTTTATATCTTACAATGACCTCGACTTTATTTTGTGAATTGAACAACAATGTGTAAGCAGCTTATAGTAAAAAAAAAATAATTTGTATTTAAAAATCGTTTCCTAGTTTTTTTTTAACTTTTAACATTTGCGAACTCGGGAAGTTTTATACTAGGCCGCTCACTTGAATGCGATTCTTTTTTGTTTTATTTTTTAATTCTCTAGACCTTTATACACTTTATTCTTTTATACACTCTGATGTTGTATATTAATAGTATCTAAAACTAAACGTCTTAAGGAATATTCGACTTAAGAATAGCCCAATAAGCTAATTTCCTACACACTTTCATCAAATTTGAAACGAATACCAGAATGGTGCCTGGCTTCTATCCTGTTCAATATTTCACTTGAAGTTAGACAGTCTAATTTTAAATGTTAAGACGTTTTCATACGCACTTACATACTTATGGACACGTCATTGCAAAAGTAGTGTAAATGGCTTCCTAGGAGGTCCAGATTTTCAAAAACTGGCATATCAGCAGTACTCGTATGTACTTTTGTTTATCACCACTTACGGCTTAGTTGGATGTCATAACAGTTTTTATTTATACAAATTTTATGAGCAAGTTTAAAACCTGATGTTAGGAGAAATTATATCCTTGCGATGTCGTTTAATGTTAATTTTTTAATTTTATATTAAAAATAGCAAACAGAAGTATGTAAATTAAACAAATCGTCTAAAGGCTAAAGCAAGCTTCACAAATAGATGGGATATATATATTTTTAACTAAATAAATTTATTCTGATATTTTTTGTTCGTAGGATATATATCGACGGCCTTAAGCTAAATCATTAATAACAGCAAACGTATTCAAGTGAACGGAAGTGTATTGTTCAAATGGATTTTGACTTTTTAGGATCCAATTTAAGAAAAGAATTCAGATTTAACTAAGTAGTTGTAAAGCTTTTTAAATTCAATAATTCAAATATTTTTTGGGGGCAATAAGCACTTATTGTTAATTAATGTTAGTATTTAATAATGTTATACATCAATATTTGGTTTATATATTTTGCTTTTAATTTAGTATTTTTTCTTTCATAAATTATCGATATACAATTAATTCTAACGCATTTAATTTAGTTTTAGATTTTAGTTTACTAAAAAAAATTTTAGTAGCGTATTGCTAATTTCGTTTTTAGTTCTATATGCTTATTAACTTTAATACATATTGAGTTTTGCCTATGTGGGATTATAATAAAAGAAATAACAATTATTCTTTTATAATCAGGCACGGTGGTATGTCTGAGGTGGTATATTCAGCTGCTGAGCAGGATTCATCGTCGCTGTTTAGGCCGAGGCCTGTGTTAGGCTTGTACAACTGAAAAGTTTTAGTAGTGTATGTACGACCCAAAAGAGGCACATGCTCTTCTAAAATGGAATTATAAACACAAATAGTATATTGTAACAAAACAAAACACAAAAGAACATAAAACATATTTAAAAAACAGTTAATCTATTTTTGTTAATCAAACAATTTTTAAGTTTCGTTATTTATTCTATTTACAGAAAAATCTCTGAATAAAACTTTAAACATTTCCATGCAACAACAGACAAAAGATTTTTAGTTTGAAATTTTGTTAATATATAGTAATATATTTAAAAAATACGTTAGTATTATTATTTAGACAAGAATTAAAAATTAATCACATTTCGACTACAAGCACTAGTATAATAAGGAAACAAAAGCCAATGATGATTTTGTTTTGTTATTTCGTAATTGAAGAGAAAATAAATATTCGTGTGTAGAAAAGTATGACATAAAACCAAAAGAAAGAAAAGATAAATGCTATCCATGTAAAATATTGATTGAACATTCAATAGCCGGTGAGTAGTAAACTGTACCTTGCAATTGTCGATTTATTAAAGCTGTCAAACTGTGTCCCTCTGCACTTTTCTTCATAATGAGCATAGGTTTGTCTTCAGCATCATCGTAACTACCTGAAGGTAAAAACCCATTACTGGCAATTGACTCGCTAACCTGCAAAACATATTTCAAAAAACTACATTAAATTTTTTAACAACGAGAAATAGATCTAAGAGCTCCACATTTCCATTAATGAATTAGTGATTTCAGTAAATGAATAAAATATGTTTCCTTTTCTAGCACATACATATGCCATATTTGACAGCTCGAACAATTGTATGGGATAATGAATCAAGGCCTTAAACAAAAAGAAAGCCAAAGAAAATATAAAAAAACGACAATTTGTATATATATTTGTATTTATTAAAAATATTTTATTGATTTATTTAAGTAGAGTGTATTTAGAAAACAGATTAAAACTCTTTTCATTCTTAAAGAATGTTAAATATCAACTTGACTCAATCCAGCTACCATAGCACACAGAAGACAAAATTCTGTTGAATAATGGCAAAGCCGTGCAGCAAAGGGGGTGCATATTATTAGATATTTAATATAGTGAATAGTTTTTCACTTATAGATGTGTGTTAATTTTTATCGTCTAAATAAAGAACTCACTAATGAAATTTTAGGATTAGTGGTGGATTTTCAGTATTCCTGTCGCATTTTTCAAGATTTCATTTTATTAGATATTTCGAAATAGCTTACATACATATATTTTCCGATATATTTAATATACTTACTTTGTTTATGTATGAAAACTTTCGGAAACTTTTTAACTTGTAGTCTGTATCAGGACTATTCAGGAGGTTCTCAACTTTCAATATATAAAATTGATTGCGATATAAACATTAATATCAAATAATCGATATATTCAATTGAAAATAAAAAATATATTTTCTTTTCTAGTTTCGTAGAGAAAGCAAAGTAAACAAATTTGAAAAGGGAGGAAAACAGTTCTGAAAAAATCGTCAAATCATGAGCCGAATTTTATGAATGGAAATATTTGTGTGTATGTATGTCACTGATTGAATTACGTGTAAAAAAAAGTTGTGACATTTCAAAGGAAAAGTTATTCGCTATAGTAATTTTGGTAAAAAGGGAAACATTATTTACGATAGGAGAGAACAACAACAGTAATACTATTAACGGTGATGATAATGACAAAAATAAGCATATAAATAATGATATTAATATGGTTATTAATATTGATAATAATAATAATAATAATAATAATAATAATAATAATAATAATAATAATAATAATAATAATAATAATAGTAATAATAAGAATAATAATAATAATAATCATAACAATTTTAATGTGTATGTTATATACCTACCTGCGTTACTTGCATTAGTTTTTTGACCACATCTCTGCCCAGTATGTGATCAAAAACAGTTTGTAGAAACGGCTCACACATAATTGATAATTTTAATTTATCCCGATGCCATATCAGAACTCTCGATTCTTCCATGGCCATTATAGACACCTTGGCAATTATATTAAAATAATCAAATATTTAAACTTTCAATGTAGATATTACAGAGGAAAACTCACTTGAAAGTAATCGTCCGTTGATACACCAAACCATTCTGGGGAATCTAGGAACTGATGTGGAAATACTATATGTAATGCTCGTTGATTTTGTGACACCACCAACCTAAACATACAATAAAATTTAAAAATTTCCGTTTAAAGGAAGCCGAAAATTAAATTGTCTATTAGATGTCAGTAAAAGAAAATATAATAATGCTTCAGCAATGATATAATACTATTACATTTAGGTGTCTATGATATTTGCCTGCAGGGAAAGAAGCACTTCCATGAAATCTAATTAATTTTACAAGGTGAAAGGATGACGACAACATATATAACAATATAGAAACAACTGGAGTTGGAGCTTGCGTAATCATGTGTAATTTTTAATACATCCCCTTTCAGCTTTGCAAAAAGTAGCTCAGCTGTGCTAATAAAAGCAAACAAAATTCGGCCTTGAGTCTGTTGTACAAATTTATACTGTCGTTTTGTACCTCACACTATTTTCGGAAAGGCTCAATGAAAGCTCACTTCCTTACTAAAAATTTAAACATTAAATTTCATTGAATTGTAAATGAGATTCATTGGTTGGCGGTAAAGCCATGTAGATATATATGAAATTCGTTTGTGCTTTACTAAACAATCAGTAAATGTCAACCACAAGCCTCTCATCCTATGGAAAGACATTTATAAACTATTTGAGAATTTTACACATGATTTAAAAAAGTCATATTATAATAAGTGTAGTAGGCTATGAAACTTATACAAACCAAATCCAATAAATTATTTTTATTCGATATCATTAAGGCAAAATGCAAAATTAAATCTGAATTGAATGCTTGTGGAATTTACTATTTGACATATTGGTATGCTTTTATTACAATTCGACGTCTTTGAAAAAGTACATTCCAATAATGTCTCCGACTCATAATCCACACCTAATAGTGGATTTTTTGAAGAAATTGGTATCTCTTGCAACGCTTCTGGCTGCTCTTCGTATAAAATACTGCAATTTTGCTTGTTGAAATTCAACCAAAAACGAACTTCATCGCTGTACATTTTCAGTTTTACAAACGTTGTTCACTTATAATAAAGTCTGCAACACGTAAACAGCTGAGCTGCCAAAAATAAAGTTTCTAAAAAATCATTCCATATATATTGATTTTTATAGAAAGTAATTATTAGAAAGATTAGGAACAGCAATCAAGAACTTGAAAAGACTAAATCTGGCAGTATATGGAAATGGCGTTCGAATAGAAAAAAATTGTATAGCTAACAACTTAATGGTGGTATTAGAACTTTAGTTGTAAAAAAGTGCTAACTTGCAAATACGTTATTTCACATGTAAATAGAGCGAAAATTGCAAAACTAATATTTTGTTTGAGTAAACAAATGAAATTTCAAGAGAATTTATGTCTTATATAAATAAAAATTCCAGATAAAACAAAACTTCCCCTTGAAAAATATATATACATATATATATATATATATATATATATATATATACATATATATATATATATATATATATATATATATATATATATATGTATATATATATATATATATATATATATATATACATATATATATATATATATATATATATATATATATATGTATATATATATATATATATATATATATATATATGTATATATATATTAGCCCTTTTATATAT
This sequence comes from Linnaemya vulpina, assembly GCA_963675445.1. Classification (NCBI taxonomy): domain Eukaryota; kingdom Metazoa; phylum Arthropoda; class Insecta; order Diptera; family Tachinidae; genus Linnaemya; species Linnaemya vulpina. The sequence goes on from OY776280.1 coordinate 26,480,949, forward strand.
AAAATACTTACTTTCCCGATAATACCAATGACAGACTATCGACTTTGGTAACTTTTTCTTGTGCATATACTTCTTGATATTTAAGAGCACGTATTAATTTCATGCAGTTTAAAACTTTTTTGAATTGATGTCGTGTTACGTGCAGCGGCTTAAAAAGAGCCTCATAAACCTGCAATAATAAAAATAAATAGAATTTATTAGATTTTTTTGTTGTTTGATGAAAATATATGTGACGAACAGATAACACATTTTTTAAACGTTATTATTTTATCAAAATATTGTTTGCTTACGTGTTAGGTAACATTAACAAATCTAAAGTTGATTAACAAAAAACGTGGCATATTCCATCCAGTAGCCCTACTAAATATCATATTAAATTTTTTTATTTTTCATATGAAGAGCGTTCAAAGAGGGGATAAAATATTTGAGTGTGAAGGGGTTCATTGAACACTCTGAATGCCATAAAAGAATGTTTAAACATTTAGAACAGTCAAAGTGGATATCAAATAAATTCTACATGGAGTAAAATTATCCACATACTATGTATATAAAAAAGGAAACACATTGCACGGTGGTTTGAACTTTTATTTTAAATATAAATATACTTGAAAAAATAAAACTAAAATATACAATACATCGCTTTACTGCCAAGAAATGAATTTCAAAGACAATATTTGTTTAACCGATTGTAAACAGTCATACAGTTTATATATTTATTTTATCTTTGAAACAATTTAGATTCACATATTTAAATAGCTTTTACATATTAATAAAAAAACAGAATATTGTCAATAATTCTATGTGCTTAGATGCAATATATTTAGGATTTTCATGTAATGAAATACTAACTCCAATTATTGGTATTGTATTTTTTGTTTTTACACTTCTTTCTTTAACGCTAGACTAATAAATTAAAAAAAAAAACTTGCTTATATTTGTGAAATTTTATCTTATCAGGAAGTGTTATGAGTTACCGAATTATTTCCAAAATAAAATGTTTTAAAAACCACTGTGCATTATTGTGTTGTTTTATATTGAATCTACATGAAGAATAATTTTTAACCTTTTTCGTATATTTGCGTGTAGTTTTATTTTTATAATTTTTTTTTAAACATAATTTATTATGTATTCACTTCCACATGTATCCATCGCATAAATTTTTTGTGAAAATCACAAAACCAGTATTTGAAATATGCCTGCGTATGTATTGATAAATTTTGCTTGGAAATCCTGTTTTTGTATTGGGTCACAGTTATTGAATATTTAAGGACTTCGTAATTTGAGAAGCGGAGCATACTAAAAAAAAACACTTTAGGCTATAAGGGTTAAACTGTAGTTGCATATAAATAATAATAAAAATTGCACACCTCAAGTCAACGCTCACAAAAGTCGATAGTTTTCCAAATATTTAGTTGAGTCTGTGAACTCAAAGAAATTATTGAAAAAAATTACACAAATTAAAAATTAAGCGTATAATATAAACATTTTTATAACGGGTAAGAAAAACTTAGAAATCATAATACCAATAAAATAACAGAGACTTATAATGTGTTCCCAAGAAACGAATCGGCTATAATAAATTCGGAGGAAACGATTTTTCTTGCTATCAGTCATTCGATAAATACGCAACAGCAAAAATAATAATAATAATGAACGATATTTAATTTGATGAAATTGTGGTATTAATTATATTATTATTAAGTTATTTTAATTTATGAAGTAAAAGTTGAAATTTAAAAATTTTGTTTGAAAAAAAATTGTCTTATAGGTTAAATTTTTAGTAAAACTCCCCTTTAGTCCTCCTAATAGTTTCAGAAATAAATTATTTTCAAAAGTTGAGAAACTTATTTTTGAATTTATGAATGAAAAGTTTTTTTTTTTTTGTTAATTAACCTTAATTGCAAATAAATAGATGTTTTCAAATGTTGTACTTTAAAGAGTTCAAATGTTTGGAACTGGTGCCACTGTTTTATTGCAAGAGGGGGATATAAATATCGAATAATTAAGCTCGCTGCGCTTTGCGATTCATATCTATTGGGGTCATTGCTTTATGTTTTTTTCTGGTAAGCCAAAGCAGAGGGTTATACCGACTCATTTATTAATATCAACTGATGGTCCACCCTCTGTTCCCCGTTAGATTTTGCAGTTTTGTCCCTACACAAGTTTTTTACTCTATAAAAAATAAAAGAACCGCAAATAGTGATTATTTTCTAAATTTAAACTAAATAATTCAAATTAAAAGCGATGTAATACGTACACCAACAGTACATGGACTACCTTCATATGCATTAGTTCTATTTGTTTATGTTAAAGAAAAAAGTAAACTCTACCGATTATTTCCTGAGTTTTATTCATTCTTCAGGACAGAAAGTTATTTTTTTATTTTCATAATAGAGGGGTTATTTCTTGATTTTTATTCATTTCTCAGGATATAAAACTTATTTTATTTGAATTTTGTTATACTAAAATTAATATTAACCGATATAATTTATCGTCATATAAAGTACAAAAGCTCTTATTTGATAAATTCAGAATAAAAATTAATAAGAATCACTAAAGAACTTTTGGTTAATAATTAAAATAAAATTTATAACCGTTACGGTACCTAAAAAATTAAATTTTTATACGCAAGTTGTACTAAAATAGTAGGATTCAACAATTTATGTTTATGTTGCAGATATTTCATATTTAATAACCTAAACTAAAAAAAATTATACAACCCGTAAAATGTATATAAACGAAAAAGCGTTGAAAAAATTTATATATACATATGTACATACATATATTAAAAAATAATAATTATATTTTACTGCGTAAGTAGACAAAATTCAGAATAAAGTTTTGGAATTGTAAACGCGTTTTTAATTTAATTAAATAAATTTTCTAAAACTAGAAATTAATTGTTCAAAGATTTATATACATAAAAAAGTGACAAGAAATATATTAAAACATAAATATATGTTGTTGCGCAAATAGACAAAATTTAGCATAAAGTTTTTGAAATTGCAAACGAGTTTTTAAATTTATTAAAAAGATTTAAAAAACTATAAATACATGCTGGTTATTATACAGGAGAACTTTATAGTTCTCACCTTTCGAAGTCCATATAAAACCGTATGCAGTGGAACAGGTATTTGGCATCCTATTGATGAGGTAGTTTTAGCAAATGAGCATAAAAAGTTATATTTCCAAAAAATCTGTTAGTTTTGAGTTATGAGTCTTTATGATTTATATCTTTCAATTAAGAATTCTTTAAAATGTTAACTGTGATATGAAACCACAACACTATCCTTTCAAAAAAATAATAATAATGAATCAAATCGATGAATCCGTTTCCAACATGCACACTGCCCGCCACAAGATATCGTTTTGTCCTACAACTACATTTAAAGAATTTAAATTATATATACTTTTATATGTAATTGTGCGGTACAACAATATTTAATGAATATTAATAGAAACTATAATATTGCAACTTGATTTATTCGGGATATATATATATATATATATATATATATATATATATGTGTGTGTGTATTGCAAACATCAAAGAACCAATTTCAAATCAAAATATGTTAATGTTGTATTTTAATTGTACTAAGAAATATTTTTATTACATTCCAAATATGAAAGAAATCAAATTAACACCTTCAAATGTTTCCCATCCAAATGTATTTATTAGTTTCTCCAACAGTATTTGAATATAAAATTATTCAATTATATTGTTACGTGATAAACAACGCAGATAGTAAACAAATTTACTTATAAAAAAAAAGAAAATTAATTGAACTTATTTTTTCGCATGCAAACACAAAATGATCTAGATAAAAATAATGATAAAATAGAATTATTTGTTTTACTTTTTTTTTTAGAAATATATACCTATAAGAGATGAATGCAAAAAATTTTTCAAATACATATAAATATATAAAAGTGATCTCAATGTTGTAAAGCTATTAATATAAAAAGAATGATTGGTGCATTACTTCTAATAACCCAGCAAAATCTTGGTAATGACTTATAATTACTGAGCAAGATAATTTGAATTACTACTGTAATTGGAGCTTTGGCGCCAAATTTCTTAAATAAATTTTTAGCTCCAACAGCTTTTATTTTATAAAAAAAGGTTATATGCGAAATATTATTTTAGCTTGACAAATTAGTTTCTTGGTAATGGAATTTTTCGTTGGGTGATTTCATCTTTTTTTCCTAAATACCTATTGTCCATGCAAAATAATCGCATCTTTTTTTTTTGCCGGACGCATAAATGAGAAAAAGTTTTAAAAACAAACATAAAAAACTAAATATTATAATTTGCAAGTGTCCAAATAATAACATAAATTAATATTAATAAAAGTCTGATACAATCATCTTTTTCTTGTTTTTATCCGAGCCCAGTGGTATTAAGTAATGTTTTAATACGCTGATTCAAGGAGAATTCCGGCACACAACAATATTAAAACAGGACCCTTTAGCTGGTTTGAAAAATAAATAATTTCAAAACAACTTAAGATGTATTTACTCTTCCATAATACCTTATTATATGAAATTGAAATTATTAATAATACAACTTGTTCTTGCCCTATTGCAATTAAATATATAGTTTCCTTAATTATAATTACATGCAATTAAAAAGTTATAATTTTGAATTACAGGGCAATAACTATTTGTCATATTTTAAACACCTTGTAACGATTTGAAAAATTGAAGGCATACATTAAATATTCTGCTTAACAACATAAATAAAAACATACGTATCTCCAACACCCCACCCCAGCAGATAAACGACCGAACCATAGAAAGTTTGATTTCGGCCGAAACGAACCGAATCTACCGATTTTCTATCCACACAGAGTAGTGCTTAAACATCACTGAAAGCAATTTAGTCACGTACGCCAAATTCACCTTTGTTCTCTCTCCTGATACTCATACTCCTAAGATATTTTTATAAAAAAAATCATTCTCATACTGAGTGTATATAATAAAATAAATTGCTAAAGTAAACAATGAGTATTAAAATGATATTTTTATAGTTGTTTTTTATTTCTTGCAATTTAATCCAATTTAACTCAAACAGACACGAGCAAAATAGTTAGCCGGCGCTCCCCAAACAATTTCAAGTAATCCACAACCACTCTCAACTCTACAACTTCAAGAACTTGAATTCTCTTGTTGGAAAAATTTGTAATATTATTATGTTTCCTTCGTATATATTTACACATACTTACTCGTACATATGTCTCGATCCTGATAATATTTGCTTAATAAATACCTAGATCTTTGAGAATCAGACTAGTCAGCATTATATTGGATATAGATTTTTGTGCCGAGCTGTTTTAATTTATTTATTCACTTTTGAGCTCATTTCATTTATTGCAAATATATTAATAATATTGATTTCCCATGTCCAGTTTTATAGGTTTTGTCCTATCTCATACATATATAAATACGTCATACAAGTTTTTGTGGTACAGTTTTAAGCATCTTATCTTCCAACATCATTTATAAAACATATATGGTTTGAAAGGTTGTAGATATTAAATAAATGTGCTAAAAAGCGCTTAAACCATCAAGAATAAAGGTCTATATCGTTTTTGTTTTATATATACAAGTATATATTCATGAGAGCTGATGATGAGACTGTAGCAACAACGCTGAGCGGATTTGTTGTTTAAAAAATTTTATTTGAAACTGAATTTTTCTTACTCATTATTATATCAGGAAAAGAAAATTTGTATCTTTCAGTTTTGAAAGCGTATTTGGAACTAAAGATTCCTAGCAATTCATACAAAAAGAAAGGATATAATCAAACGGCAAGACACCGATTTAACAATATTATTATCAAATTCAACTAATCACTTAGCAGAAAGGTAACAAACAAAAATATACATGAGTACTGATGATAAAAGTGTAACGACTTTCTGCTCTGCTGTTTTAGTTGAATAATTAATTAAATTGATGGTGACTTGGATTATTGATCACGTCTTTGTGTATTAACAACACTTTTCAATCATTTAGCCTATCAAAATTTAATTCAATGTAGTAATAAATAGTCCAATAAACAATACTTACAATATGTACGCTTTGCTATGTATTTACAAAAGCAAATACATGTCAAAAGTGCACTGAAAATAATTTTTTAATTTTTTTCCAAGCAACTGATAAAACAATTTTTTTTTATTGTTTTGTTTTAAACTAACTATAACCGGACTAAGGGAATTCTACAAGTGACTCATTCTCTAGTTTTGGTTAATTGTCTAGTTTTGTCGACTTTTTTTAACCGAATGTTTTAAGAAACTCTCTTTCTGAATTTTATGAATGCATTTGTAATAAACTTTCAGTTTTGAAAATTTTTATGTGAGTTGTTGTGACGTTTACACAATGTTTCTCTTTAAAGGGATGACTTTAAATTGGCAACAATATTGACTGATAATATTCTCGCAGTTCCAAGACTGGCAAAGCACTATTCGATGTAGATCCCATCGACCCATCAAACAAGAAAATTTGATTGAAAAACATTGGCAATTATGAAAAAAAAAAATTACTGAAGTATGAGTCGAGAACAAATCCCCACGGAAAATTGCCAAGGCAATATTACCTCAAAACAGTAGAGTATCGTCCAATTTGTTGTCGCAGTACAAAACTTTTTCTGGACACTTTAGAAATGTAATTTAGTATATAAATTGTCTCTTACACACATACTGACAGTCCAGAAAATTAAGAAATAAAAATAAATAGCACAAATACGCACTCAAAATGTTTTCCAACTGACAAAGTCAAATCAAATTTGCACGACCAATTGAGAAAACACATAGTGATTAATTGCAAATGTCTAGCTAATGTTTGACATATTTTAATTAAAATTCACCCACATATAAATGTTTTTCTAATTACTCACACTAAATGCGAGCTTATATATCACCTAAAGCGATAAATAATGTCGAACTAAAATTTGACATATATATGTGAACGTCAGAAAGGCGTGCACAATATACATATGTGTTACACATCAAAAACATTTAAATTCGAATTGAGCAAAACTATTATTTTTTATTCCAAAATATGCTTTTCTTTAATGAAACACACAAACGTCTTCATTAAAAGTGGAAAATTGTATCATGGGTTTGTTATTTCGTTTGTTATTTGAAAATATGTAATTAGGGTCAGATAAATATAATTAAAATTCGAAGGTCGCATAAAATCTTGAAGCTCAAATTAAACCATAACACCAATATAGTTAATAGTATCAAAACTTGTTTTGATGCAACTAAATACCGGAAAATTAAATAATACACACACGGTAGTAATATTCGTAAAAGTGAACAGAATCGCCAAAAACGTCACACATATATAACATCAAAATAAGTATATGCATGTGTGGATGTGTATATGTAAAATTCCCAAATAGTTTCAGTTGCTCCACTGTGCACTACATGTTCAAATTTTTTTACTTGTTGTGAAATTAGGCAAGAAATATTAACCAAGAGGCTTAAAAGATAATAAACTTTGATTTAGATAAATTTTTTTCGTATCTAAAAATAATTATACACGTTAGGAATTTTCGTTACTCTTTTTCTAATTAATTTCTTGAGAAATCCAGCGAAACAAAATATGGGAAACATTTGAAAAAGCACGTATGCCATCTTCAAGTTTAATTTAGCAAATAAGTGATTGTGTAATTCAGAAATATTTTGCTCCAACAAAATATTAATTTCTTTGCCAAATAACTAATACATAACTACAACACAAGACTACATACATATATGTAAATATTTGTGATAGCAATCTTCTGATCAGATCTATAGGAAGTCGGTCATTATTTTCTGAACAAATGAATACTAAAACAACATAGCATAAGATTCCAGATTCCACTCTACAACCAGTCGCGAATATTTTAGTTGTATTAATTATAGCCGTCCTGTAGTACTTGGCTTGTCTACGAATTTATTAACATTTGTAACAAATATATTTAAAAAAATAACATATTTTCTTAATGGTATTTACTTAATGCGTACAAACTTAAGTACATAAATTTAAAACGACAAGAATTCATTTATTGGAAACTAGAATATACTGCTTCATTTCTGTTGAAATTAAGATTTTATTTGATGGTTTTACATTTATTGTTCATTTTCATCTTTCTGCAATTAAATTTTCAAATATATTTTTCATAAACCTTAGATTGAACTGTAAAAAAAAACATTTAGGCATATACTTAGATTATGCGTACGTATTCCTGATCAGGCACATCCACCACCAACAATAGCTAAGATGAAATTGATAACGCGAATGCATTTAAAATTTTAATTTACATCAGCCGAAAAACGGGTTATCTCTACTAATGAAAACGTTAGTATGTCGACAAAACATTTATTTTACAAAACAATTGTTCACAATTTTGCTGGGCCAATAATAAGGGTCAAAATATTGAAAATGTTATTGTGAACAAGATGTGTCATCGGTTTTTTGTTGTTATTCGTTAGCTATCGCCAGAAAGGCAGAAAACTTCAAACATAATTGATCCTTCACGATGCTTCACTACCCGTGAAACGTAGCGAGAATTATATTCTTGGCCAATGGTGCGTCTAACATACCTCTGAGCATCAGGTGCAAGGAGATTAATCTTTGCTACATCGCTCCATCGCTCCAAAGCACATATATCCATTGGTTGGCACTCCAGTTCCAATGAGACTTGGCAAAATCCACACGTCGTTTTCTTTGACTGTCAGTCGGAAGTGGTTTCTTTCGTGATGCTCTTCCTGGAATAGCGTTGGCCCAATTAACAAAATTGATGGGATATTGAATAAGGAAAAATACGAACATTTGTCTGTAGTATGGCAATTTCAGCAGGATAACGATCCGAAGCACACGACGAGGCTGACAAAAAAATTCTTTGACGATAATTCTATCAATATTTTGGCGTGGCCATCGTATATTCCAGACTTAAACCCCATAGAACATCTATGGGGAACGTAAGGCAGAAATATTACAAATATGGCGGCTCTTTTTGATGAAGTAAAAAAGCGTGGGAGGCGATACCTGTAGAGCGATGTCGACGTCGAATAGTATCAATGCGGAACCGATGTGAGGCAGATATAAAGCAAAAGGGCTTTTCAACAAGGTATTAACAGAAAATAAGTCAAACAGCTTAATATAATTCTTTTTAATCTAATAATCTGAAATCGTTTCTAATTAGGTGTCGCAGATACAATTACCACAACAAAATAAGTTCTCAAAATATTTTTAAGACTTAAAAGTATTTTGAGTTTTACTTTATATTTGTTTAATATTTAACATATTTTATTAAAATATTATGAAATAAATGAATATTTACTTTGTTATATAAAAAAAAATTGTGTATGTTTTTTTAATAGAAGCGTTTCTAATTAGCTGTCAACCAGTATCCATATAAAACAAATAAATATCTTCATACTCAATATTAAACTAACTCATGCTCAGGACTGCGATTCAATTATTGTAGTTATTAATTGAATAGTTTGTGCGTTATATAACATTTTTTTAATTTCAATTTTTTAATTTTTTTAAGAATTTAAAACATCTCATATATATCTTTAATATGATTAATTATATTATGTGCTAAAGAAGTTATGTTTGCCAAAAATAATCCAATGAACAAAATACTTGTTCGGGTAATGATAATATTAAATATTGGCGTACATATTAATAGTCTTGAATTAATATTGGGATATGATATACATACACACATCCTTATATGTACATATATGTTTGTTTGCGTATGGGAAGGCACGTCTTCTAATCACGAGTCTAAAGAACAACAATGAAACATATAGAATCAAAAGAAAAAATAAATAAACTCATAATACACCGGCACAAAATAAGCACATATATATAATAGCTCCCAAGGTGCTTCTGAAATATCTCCTAAATGTTTTTAAAATTTCCAGTGAGAAAGTAAACAAAATTCGGACAAATAGCTAAAAATCATCGATTAAGTTTCATCAGTTTTTCGATGTTGCTACTATTTTGGATCCCAATATGTATGTATGTATGTTTATATTCTGGCTATTCCCGCTATTAAGTTATGTATGTACGTTGGGTAGAAGAGATGGATCGGCTCAGTTAGTTTAGATAAGTAACAAATGATTCAGCCGTGATTAGCAGTGAGAAGATGTACTCTCTTCGCATGAATGAGAATATTATACAAAAACATTACAAAAACAAATTCAGCACGAATGAATGGTAGACACAAACTCACACGCACACACACATCCGTTGGATGCAAACGCAGAGAATTTAAATGGGGAGATTTGTGCAAGACTCAGAAAAAAAAGTTGTGAAAGAAAAATATAAGCACTGCGAACGCTTGGCTGGCGAATCACTACAATTTATCAACTCAAAGTGTGAAAGTCGCGTAGTTGGATATTCTCTGCGAAAGATACCAACAGAGAATTTTCAATATACTACTGCAATATCAAAGAGTTAATTTATTTATTTTATATTTAAATTAATAACAAACAATAAATAAATGTATTGCATTTAAACAAAACCAAAAAATATTGATTAAATATTAAATCCCACCGTTAGTTTAAAATAATAAATATCTTTCAAAAATAGGATAATATTATAAAAATATTCAAAAGTTTAACAAAATATGTTAATAATTTCAACAGTTATAAACAACAAAAATTTCAAAATGTGCCATAATTCATTAATTGAAAACGAACAAATCGAAAAGTACATTGAAAATGGAATGCCTACAAAAGTTGTCAAAACTATTAAACATACCATGCGAAAACGTGCCGCTAATGAAGAGGTTAATAATAAATTACTAAGCCAACTAGAAGAAATCACACCATGTCCAAGTCCTGATAATGATATCTCCCAAAAATATAGTCTTGAAGAGGCTCCTCATGTATTTGTATCTAAATGTCCATTTGGTCACGGAAAATTCACAACACCAGCAGCAACAGTTTACGCGCCACCCCTAATACCACCACTCACGACAGCACAAAGTCCATTAACGGATAACGAATTAGATTTGGCGAACAACAACAATCTGCGGGAAAGATTTCCTCAATTAAAAACAAAAACGGGAGGTACTAAAACACTAGCAGCAGACAATGCCAACGTTATCACAGACTTGAGTGGCCACTTCGATGACGATAATAACAAATTATTGTTGGCAACGGACAATATGTATAGCGATGACATTTTGTCCAAAAGTACTCAGCTTACAAGAGAATTTGCAAACAAAATGCAACAGGCGATAAAAAGGTTACAAAGCAGCAAAGTATACACGTGAGTTTATGTCGTCCTTTTCATTTAAAATTTAAGAACTCTTATCTGGTGTCTAACTTACTTTTGTTCATGCTAGTCTCTATACATATATGTGTGAATTCTGCTCGCTATGTTATACGTGGAAATGTGCAGTACACAGTAGCTGTCAAAAAAAAAGTCCACTAAACTAAAAATTTTTTTGCCGTACGAATTAGGTGTACGCTTTCTTTTTCTTCCTAATTATGCCAACATACTTATCCACGTATGAACTCAAGCCTAATTCGAAATAAATGTCTTATTGCCATAACTGAATTTCACTGTTCCTAACGCAAATAATAATATTTTGAAATACATCAGGGGCAAATTTTCATTCACATGTATAATTTAATTCGAGTGATAAGATACTAAAATAAAGTGAAAACATCTTTCTTAAAAAAAAATATATTAAAACCCCTTTTTAGGCAGCAACTAGAGAAAAATTAATTATCAAGTTAATTTCTTATGCATTTTATAACTTTATTTAATACGCCATTTTGAATTAGATAATGGAAAGATTACTTTTAACACTTTATTAAAATTTTTTTTTTCAATTTTGAAATAAAAATAGTTAAAGGTCTAGCGATGAGTTGGTATTGTTACCACTAACCAAAAGGTTTATAATATATGTATTTCCAAATTACATATATTTTTCTTTATGTGCATTGTTTATTCCAGGATTAAAAAGTTTATTGAATGCAAAAATATATATGTATCTAAATTTCTGTTTGAAAAAACATTTCTATTATGTTAACTTAGTCTTCATGATCTTATATAGTATATGTTTGTACATATATAAAATATGTAAAAATATACAAAGCAGCAAAATATACACGTGAGTTTATGTCATACTTTTCATTTAAAATTTAAGAACTCTTATCTGGTGTCTAACTTACTTTTGTTCATGCTAGTCTTTATACATATGTGTGTTAATTCTGCTCGCTATGTTATACGTGGAAATGTGCAGTATACAGTAGCTGCCAAATAAAAAGTCCAATAATAACAATTATAATAATATGTATTCGTATGTATGTATATATAAATAAATATGTATATAAATTTCTATTTGAAAAAATATTTCTATTACGTTAATATAGTCTTCATGACCTTATATATGTACATATGTATGTATATAAAATATGTAAAAATATACAAAAAAATATCTCGAATAAAACTGATACGTTAACTAAAGGAGCCTATTAACACAAAATTTTTTAAAATATATATTGTTAGCATTTTTTCATAAAACGTTCATTCTGTTAACAAAATTTTTTTTTGCCGTACGAATTAGGTGTACGCTTCGTTTTTCTTCCTAATTATGCCAACATACTTATCCACGTATGAACTCAAGCCTAATTCGAAATAAATGTCTTATTGCCATAACTGAATTTCGCTGTTCCTAACGCAAATAATAATATTTTGAAATACGTCAGTGGCAAATTTTCATTCACAAGTATAATTTAATTCGAGTGATAAGATACTAAAATGAATGATAAATAAAAGTGAAAACATCTTTCTTAAAAAATATATTAAAACACCTTTTTAGGCAGCAACTAGAGAAAAATTAATTATCAAGTTAATTTCTTATGTATTTTATAACTTTATTTAATACGCCATTTTGAATTAGATAATGGAATGATTACTTTTGGCACTTTATTAAAAAAAAAAATTTTTTTAATTTTGAAATAAAAATAGTTAAAGGTCTAGTGATGAGTTGGCATTGTTACCACTAACGAAAAGGTTTATAATAGACTAGATCTAAATGGATTAAACGAATATATGTATTTCCAAATTACATATATTTTTCTTTATATGCATTGTTTATTCCAGGATTAAAAAGTTTATTGAATGCAAAAAATTTTTTTAGTCAATTACAACCACCAAGTTTCCGTCGAGCACAAATAAATCTGTAAAAACATATATGTATATGTGCGTGTATTGTACATATGTATGTAAATCTTGACACACCTTGAATTCAAGTGCATACATTCAAAAGCATCTCATATTTAAAATTTACAGTGCAAAATATTTTTAAGAGATTGCAAATCTTACGAAGTATATGTTTATAGAGTTCTTTAACAATTTTCAACAAAATTAATAGATTTGTATCAATAATGCCTACTGATGTGCCAAATAATAATTAATTCTTAACTCATGTTTTTATTGAATATTAGAATAACAGATATTATTGCATCCTAGTGTATGCATTTTTCATTATTAATGATATATGTATATCATTTTTAGTTTGCTATCAAATGGATTTAAGATAATTAAGCTCCACATGTTACTACTCAAAGAGATAGTGCAAGCTTATCGCAAAGTTTACAATTACAAGTTAAAAGCAAATATTTGTATAACCAACTATTTAGCGCATAACCTTAATAGAATTATTTTTTATTTAATTAATTTTTGCAGCTCACTGTAACAACTTATAAGGGACATGGTTCTCTTTATTCTTTTTTCTTTTCAATTTGTTATCGTTGAAAAAAAAATGCTGTCAACAGTTTTATTTTTTAAAAGTTAAACATATAATGTAAATTACAACACACTCTGTACTCTTACAAATTCATCATATTTTATATAAAATTATCGGATTCGAAATTTTTTTCAAATGAGAAATTATTAAATTTATAATTTGCATTTTTGCTTAACTGAAAATTTTATAAGAGAACATGGCACTCATAATCTTTTAGCGGATCTAGACATGATCAAAACATTAGAAAAATCATTTTCATAATACGCTATTTAATTATTTCTGAAGAATCCTCTGAATTCGCAGTACTTGTGGACGTTGTTGTATTAAGAAATGAGGTGTGACGTATCAAATTAAAATAATATGCAACATAAAATGACGTCTAGAACTGATAAGCATGCAATTTTTACAAACATACCATACAGATGTCAGATGTATAGAAATATACATATGTATGAACTCGTATACATATGCATTTACAGATGAGTGTACTTTAGGTTTTTGTTAAAACGCTTTTCAGTTGATTTCGACTTTTTTAATTGAAGCGGTATTTTTGCATATACTGATTCATATGTAGCTAAGTTTATAGACAGTTCAATGCTAGACATGCTACAATAAAAGCTGTGGTTTAACAACTTCTTTATTGCAATTTTCTGTATCTGAGCTGTAAAAATTGCACTCAATAGTAAAAATATTGACAAAGTGGTATTGTCGTTTTAGCGTTTATTTCTACTTCTTTTTCTTTTGACAGCATAGAGGAAAACATAACTTCATACTTTTGCAAAGGTAATCAAAATATATTCCACGAATGTGGATTTTCAACAGTATAAAAATTTCTTATCCGTATTTACATATATACGTATACACACTTTATATATACATATATATATGTATATATATATATATATATATATATATATATATATATATATGTATATATACTGCAGCACTGTAACATGCATAATGACTTTTTTACATTTATGCTAGACTTGGTGTGTGATTTTACTAGTGGAGAGCACTATACAGCAACATACTTCGCTGTGTAACGATGTTAGAAGAGATACATAGTTCGGTGGGGTGAAATTAAGACATATTGGGAGGTATAGAGAGGGAAAAGACTGGCCGTTGTAGTTTAATGAATACAAAAATTGCATGAGTTTTCGCACGTACACCAGTTGCTTTATATTTTTCAAGCAAACTGGGTGTAGTACAAGTGAACAGCTAAATGCAGACGCTTTGTTAGAATTTCAATTAAAATTCATGCTTCATTTTCAGCTTACAATTATAACATTGACTTTTTAATGCATTCTTAGTTTCCCATAAATAATGTAACATGAATTAGAGATACCATACCATATATACATTGTATATTGATAAGTTTTTTTATGATTCACATTTTAGATTGTTGACTAAAACAACGCAACCTGCTCATCTTGTGGCAATTGGCATTATTACATTTGTTTTAGTAACAGTTTGGCCGGAATTTATCGATGGTCAAGAACCAAAACATCAGCAAGAACAGCATGCAGCATCAGTTCCCACACAAAAAATGCCTAGAAAGAATGATATGCTGGCGTTAATCGCTTACTTGGGAGCATTTTCCACACATTTTGGAGCTCAAATATGGATGACATTTGTGTCAGGTAAATATTTTACATAATTTCTGTTCACATTTGTATTAAGACTAATTGTCTATATGTGGCTATAGGGGAAAAAATCGTGTAAGATTTTATCTACATCATGCAGTATTTAATTTTTCATTTCTTTGATTAGCATTTCATCGTTGATAGAATTATTTCATTCTATTCGTATGAGAGAAAAAACTTAATATGTGCATTAAGACCGGGTATAGGTTTCTTAAGAAAGCAATATATCATTCGAATATTATAAGTTTATTCATTCCAAATTTGTTACGGTATTGTAAATTCGTGATTGTTGAACTGCACGTTCATAAAGGTATGAAAACCTGGGCTTTCAAAAAATATTGTTTTCATAATCGATAATGTCAACAATAAAAATGTATCACGCCAAGGGATTTTTGTCTACGTACTAGATCCGAAAATAATGATTGTTGGTTTATATGAAACTGCAGATCTGATTTTTTCCCAAGAATTAATTAAAATTTTGAAAAACATTTTAAAAACATTAAAACATCTAGTCTTTAAAGTACCTGTAAGCAAATAAGAAATCACTTTTTTCGAAATTTATTCTTCAAGATATCACACGAACATATTGAGCGATTTTGATCCGGTTAACGGTAATAGCCGTGGTTTTTAAATGTCTAAATCTGATTATGGAATTGATCAGTGAAGCCGTTTAAAAACACTAAAAAATTCCTTTTTCTAAGTTTCTTTTTGAGATACCATCAAATTTGCCGGTTCGAATAGGTTTAGGTTATAAGTGTTCAGAAAAGGTCTTTAGAACGGTTCAGCCGTTCAGAAAATGCAACACGCAAACACACACATACATACGTTGAGACTTGATGAGAAATATATTTTTGCAAAAAGGGTTAAAACAAATAACCAATAACCCAGTTATATATATATATATATATATATATATATATATATATACATACATATATTGTGATTTAAAATATTTCGTTTTATTTTATTGCAGGGCTCTCGTTATATTTTTCGTTGCCTCGCCACATATTTGGCCAATGTCAACAGATATTGTTTCCCATATATTTTGCTATGAATGCAGCTCTCAGTATTACAATGCTTATACTTTACGTGAAATATTTTGTCAACTCATGGACTCTAGCTAAATGTATACAATTGAGTTCTTTGTCTTTGACGGGTGCTATTGAGTTGTTCGTAAGATTATATTTGGCACCACCACTATTACATTTAATGCACGAAAAGTATAAGATTGAAGGAACTATTGGCAGTGGTAAGGAGATTGGAAGTCTAGTACAGGGTGACTTGATTAAATGTCCCCATTATCAGCGCATACACAAAGCTTTTCGTCGTATTCATATGATAGTAGCCATTTGCAACATCATTACAATGGCTGGAAGCTGTTTGCAACTCTATAACATAGCCGGTCAATTACAAATTACTTTAGTACATTAATTAATTAAAATTTATTTTAAAAAAGTTTATAAAAAAACAATATATTGTAAAGGTACGTCACATATGCGACAGTATTTGCCCAAAAAATCGTAACCACTAAACAATGAAGAAGTTAATAAAGATATTAATTCATAAAAGTATTTATTGAGTTAAACTGTTTCCAATAATATTGGATTCTACGCCACTTACTATTAGTTATATATGAAACCGTTTTACTTAACAAGCACTTATCTGAATCAAAACATTTTTCTGCAATGTTTAGTGGTTACTTTGCCTAATTGTGAACGTAACTTAAGATTATTAAAAATAAGCAGAGCTTGAGATTTTAAAACAAACTTCAAATATTTGTGTATTTCAGCTTAAAGACCACAATTTTAAAATCCATTTTAAAATTTATACTGAAACAATTTAAAATTGCTGCTTTTTTAATTGTACCTAAAACTTTTAACAAAAAAAAAAAAATTTATAGTTTTAAACCAAAAACATACTGCATTTTTAGATAAGTATTTAATTTTCAATTAAAACATGTATTCAAAAAGAGCTTCCTCCCTCGCATAAATAAGATTTATGATGCTTTTGCAATTAAACCGGAAATAGTCTGGAAAATGACGGAAATCGTTTTAAAAATACGACTTCATAAACAAACAACGCCTAAATAAGACTTCTGTAAATCACTCAGCATAAAATTATAAAAATCGTCCAAGTTGAAGTCGATCGCTTTTCTGCACTTATCTACATAAACTGTATTTTTGATAAATTGATAACTAACAGGCAAGTTAATAGTTAAAATGGTATTTAATCATCTAATGTCTATATATTTGACCAAACACTTTAATTGCTAAAATATCTAAAGTTAGTTAAATTTCTAAACTTTTACCTACCCATTTCGCTACAATTTCTGTTTAAAAAATATTGTAAGTGCAGGTACACGTACATACAAACTTTCAAACTTCTAATTACTCCTACGTATTTTTGTCAACAATTCTTCAAATATTACCTATGGAGATTTGCCCATATTTCAAAACTTTCTTTAACTACTTACTACCAATATTTTTTATTACCAATTCCATATTTTATTGAAGAAACAATCAGTGGAACACCAACCTATTATTCGAAGATCTGTGATATCTCAATTATTATAATTTTTTTATTTGGAAAATTTAATTGAAATAAAAATATACCCATCATTTCGAAACTATATTGTTATATTAATACAACTTAGCTCAGTCACATTAAGCGTAGTATTTGTATAAATCCAAAAAGAATTCAACGATTTTTTTTACCTATACATAAGGCATTTTTAAACAGGCATAATTTTATAAGATATTTTTAGAAACAATATTTAGAGAAATCTGCATTTGTGTTTTCTTTTTAATAACACCAAATATATCAATTTAAACTAAAACATATGTAGTTGGGATTTTATTTAATTAAAATTATTTATATAGGTTATAGAATGTGATCAATATATATATATATATGTATATATATATATATATATATATATATATATAAGATTTTTACACAATAACAAAAACGATATATAACGGCTTCCTAAGGCAAGTTTTAACTTCAAGATTTATTTCGATAAATATCTTAATATCATTCAATTACGTTTTAAACAAAAACTTAAGGGCTTAAATATTTATAAAAAAATTTAATATTTTGCATTCAACCCGTTGAACGGCAGTTTAATGTACATAATGATTACTTATATTCGTATAGCCTTTGCATACTTTTAGGAGATAACAATTCACTCATTTTCCTATATGCATACATATAAAAACAATTGTTAATTTAAAATGCTGGTAAATGTAGAAACAATACAAAAATAGATGTATGTAGGCCTAAATCACTTATATTAAAAAACATAGATATTGTATGTATTTACAAACTTACCGCATCAATTTCTCTATCGAAGCGCACCGGTCGTAAACGACATAACGCTGCTATCAGGTATATAGTGTTAACGCCAAAATATAAAGACGACCACAGGACAATGTCTTGAGCACAGTCAATTAAATAGCCGTACATGGCAAGTAGAATGGCTCCAATTACAAGCATTGCACGCAACCACAAAATACCGAAAGGTCTATGTGGCGCCAAAAAAGCCAACAGGAGAAAGGCATTTCCTAATTGAAAGTACAAGTGGTGGGGTCGCTGCCATATTATGCACTGTTCAATTGACCAGTCGCCTGTAGTAGCTGAGCGTATTGTAGCATTGTTATCCCAGGATAAGGCACCGCCAGCATTTGAACTTGTTACAATCATGCTACCAACACTGTCAGCTGCACCACCTCCGACCTGTCCTGTAACTGCATTCATTGTAGGTTGGGAAAATATTGAAACAGCCGACGAAACTCCTCCGCTGGAAGAGTCACTATTTACAACAACACTATCAGCTGCTGCTGTTTCGATCACAGAATCCGCACCACCATCACTATCGCCTTCTATGCTGCTACTGTCCACTGTACTACTGTAAGGTAAGCTGTTAATACCTAAATTGGAATTTGTAGAATCGACTAAACCCAATGCCAAGGCACCAATCAGCAGCATTGCAAATCAGTTAAATGCAATTTTTTCTAAAGTTTTGTTATTCTGTTTGTTGATAGATGTGAAGTTATCTCCTTAATGCTTTTGTAACATTTGTTTTTATTTGTTATTAATGTGCACAATTTCTATTTTACATGTACTCAAGCAAGAATACTTTTAATTTTATTTCTACATTTAGTGAACACTTTTTATTTTAATTTGAATTGTGTTTTATTTTATTTATTTTCATTTTTATTATTTTTTATATAAATAAATATATGGATGTATGCATGTTTCTACATACATACTTAACTCGATTTTTAAACAGCGCTAATTGATAGTTATTATTTTGATTGTTTTAGTTTTTATTAACAATGTGATTATCCGTTTGTCAACCATACTAAATTTCGTCGTTGCGTTGGAGATGAGGTTGCGAGTGTATTTAGAAACGTACTGACCTATTCCATTGTGGTAAATCAAGATTCACTTTGGATTAGTCGAAATGAAAAAATGTTGTATTAATAATATGCATATGTAAATATTAATGTACATATGAACGTATATACATGAGTTTTTATTAGGGCACGTAAGGCAAATTTGTAGATAGAAACGTTAAGGAACATTAGCAGAATAATTAGTCCTAGCTGATTCCCATCCAACGTTGGTGGAAAGCATTACGGAACTTCCTTAAAGATTTAAAGACAGTAATTTGCTACTTACATATATGTATGTATATAACTTTGAATGTTCAATGAGCAATAAGCAAGTAATATAAAAATTTTTTCTATAACGAACTGTATGTATTTATGCTTATATATGTATGTACATACATACATATAGCAAAATTATAAATGATCGGAATTAAAGTTTGAATAATATTTTACTTACTAGCTGTTAGACTAATTAAATTGGTGTCGTATAAGCACTGTTTGGCCATAATAGTCAAACGGACAACAAACATATGTCATATAATCGAAACAAACAAAAAGCTCTAGAACACGCAGGCCACAGACGAGACAATAACCATAAAAATTACAGTTAGTATGTACATACATATCAAGTCAAGTCAGTTTTTTAGTCAATAATAATAATACTGAGTGGGTAAACTTGACTACGAAGGCAGTTGCAACAGACTACTGAACATTTAGATGTGCCATCGCATGATTTCAAGATTTTCTTACAATTTAAGTTCATACATTGAATTCGCTTTTTGGCCTTTTTGTTCAAAACTATTTATATTTGCATAAGTTTTATTAATTATGCAAATTATTTAATGCTATTACCAGAATTCATTCTCGTGTGTCGTGTTCTTTTTTGTCGGAAAATTGCGTTCAGCGACGAAGCAAAATCATAGTATTTGGTATGAAGAGCAGTCAGAAGCATTATAAGAACTACAAATGCATCTCCAAAAATGCAGTTTGGTGTAAAATATAGGCCGGTACTTTGATTGGACGGTACTTTCTGAAAAGATGACAAAGACAGGAACGCTACCATGGATAACCAGAACTACTAATTATCTTTTGGACAAAAAGTAAGAACTAGCTTTCACTAGTTTCAACAAGATGTTGCTACATGCAGCACGATACGGTAAACATTGGCCCAATTGGCTGTGAACAGTTTATTTCATGTTGAGGCCACGTAATTGGCCAGCTAGATTATACGATTTAACGTCTTTAGACTACTTTTTTGTGC
Source organism: Linnaemya vulpina (assembly GCA_963675445.1). NCBI lineage: Eukaryota > Metazoa > Arthropoda > Insecta > Diptera > Tachinidae > Linnaemya > Linnaemya vulpina. The sequence goes on from OY776280.1 coordinate 26,502,018, forward strand.
GGCTATATTAGAGCAACGGTTAACGTACTAGAAGCCAATATTGGAATCCATCATATGAAGAATTTGAGTAGCATTTTTACCGTCCTTAAACATTGGATTATATAGACTCTAATAAAGATTTGCCGTACCATAATATGCATACATACAAAAAGCAGATTTCGTACTATTTTTGACATATTTGCTACAATAAATGTTTTACATCCTATCCTCGTACATAGACCCTCCATATATCTACGACTATCTGTATACATCACATTCATACATACATATATATGTACATATGTATAATAAAAACAGAAAATTAATGTAGGTGGGTGGCATGGTAAAAGACACCAATGCCGACATTATGAGTTTTGCTTTTATTTAGTAGTTTTCTTGAGGCAGAGGTGAAGTCATCATTCACAAGCGTGGTTGTATGCGATGTATGTATTTCCTTAATCTCAAAGTTTAAGTAACTAGTATGTACAACATGCGTACTTAAAACTTAGGCAAACAGTCTAAATCTACAATCATCGTGCTGATTATATATAGCTTTATCGAAGTTTTTAACAAATTGATTATTTTAGAAGTTACAATTTCATGAAAGTGCGGCATATTATTCCAGAAACCATATATTTCTTTAATAATAATCTCATATAGTGTATTTACCACTATCTCTTAATTATGCGATAACTCATACCAATGCCACAGTTTCAAGCTAATCAAAAAACTATTTTAAGTAGAGTAATTTATATAAACCGTCTGTAAATTGTCCATTTCGGCAGACATATGAAATTACAAAAGTAATTAAGTAATTAAGCTAAATAGTGCTTGTAAGTACCGAGAATGCAAAATTAGCTAAAGTCTCCCTGTATTTAGAAGGTTATTCAAACGATTAACCACAGTGCGATTAATTAATTTTGGGTAATTAGTTGTTCGAATATTTTAAATTGGTTGTTTTCGATTAACGAATAACTTATGTACTAATCTATATATTGAAAATTTATTTTTCAATTATTAAAAGCGTGGAAAAATCAACCAGATTCAAATGCTATAATGCAAGACTACCAGTTTTTAGAATAAACAAGGAAAATAATAGAATATTAGATATGCTTCATAACTTTTACTTTTAATCATCGCAACATCAACAATGAGTAAAAGAAACTTTTCTATTTTTCACCCAAACAAAAGAAAAAAGTCGATTGCAATATTTAAAATGTTTACTTGGAAGACCATTTTAGAAGAATAGCTTAAAATTTTATGCTGTTTTTATGCAGTTTTCTTCTTTTACTAATATATAATAATAATATATAATTTGATGTCTTATTCGAATTACCAATACATATACATATGTACTTCGTCAATCTGGTCACAATATCGTTCCTGTAAACATTCAGAATTTTACCAGTTTGCCATTTAATTGGCTGAAGTGTATAGGCATACAGATGTATTTACATATCGTGTAAACGCGCTTTTATATCCTTAATTAGAACTTCTGTATGAAATATGTATGCGCAGGAAGGCAAATTCTTATTAATTAACGAAATCAATTAGCAAAACATGAATAATTATTCTTGTTATGGTCGATTTTCATTAAAATCTGTATATAACAATTAGTGAAAATTTATACACTTTTACGTACTTATATATATATATATATATATATATATATATATATATATATATACATATATAAATGCATTTATTTAAATTGTGTACAATGTGCTGTGTTTTTGTTACAAAACAACAAAACGAAGGCAATGAAAGAAAATTCAATCGTTTCAAACTTTACATACACCAAAAAGTATACACGCATTCATTTTGCTTCACAAAAAAACTGTTTAGATATTTTATAATTTTAGTATGTATTCACAAACTCATTAAAATTTTTATTTGTTCACTATTTACTTATTTTTTTGTATTATACTTTTTCATACATCTTAACTAAAACATTTTGTGATATGAATTCATCTTGCGGACAACACACACACACACTTCTTTTCCCTATTTTTCCAAAAAAAATCGTTAGCACTCTTATAATTGATTATTTCCTTTTATTACTTTTTATTTATTACATCAAACTTTTATTTAAGCAACATTTTTAACACAATGCTTTTTTGTTAAGAACAATATTTTGTATAATGTTTAATAATAGAAATATGTGCGGCGACACTGTGAATACAATGTTAACGAATCGAAAAAAATTTAACTGGTCTCCCGATGTTATGTGAAGTTGGTGGTAAATAAGTCAAAACATGTAATAAAAAAACAACTTTCAGTGAACCGTATGTTGTTGTTTTTTGCGTTTTGAAATGTCATTTGAGCATGGATTTTAGGATGGGCAACTATCAGGTAACCTCACTATTACAACAATAAAACCAGCAATCCGTCTTGTTTGTGTAAAATATTCCCATTTTGTCATTAGACAGCTAACTACGGCATTAAGAGGAGTTAAGTAGACCAGTTTGCTCGGCTATGGCCTTAGAAGTATATATCTGGCCGAGTCAAAGTATTATAATATACTAGTTAGTCATCAGACTACAAGAATATTGCATTTCATTGGCAACAGGGCAAATATATTTGTCAAGCACCAGGTTGTTGCCAATTAATATTCTTACCCACTCATGCTTGTAAACATATATTTACCTTTGACATATTAGAGCTTGTATTAGAGCTTCCATGATGACATATGTGTGCCATATCGAAGCCGCCTTATGTATAGTCCCACCATGGGAACATTATATATTTCTATCGCTCTAGTGCTGCCACCTTATACATTATATATTGGCCAATTCAAGAACGTCTTAAATTACTTGATTCAGCTTGTTGGTAATAATCTATGAAATCTGGTGGCTCCCCTTCGCATATGCACGTATAAACATATGTTTATAAATGCCCGTTGCGCTTAAATATATGAATATTTATTAGTTATATTTTTTAATTGTCCAGTTCTGCTAAAAACGCACTCTGTTTACATATTACATACACTCCAACAAAATTGTATCTTTCCAAATTGTGAATGAATGGTTTAGATATTAAACTGCATACATTAAGGGCATGCTTATTTTAACGTTTTTTAATTAGGTTGCAATAAAATAGCTTAATTCATTTGCCCCCCCCTAACATTTTAAATACTCTGTTGCTAGGTCACCACTAGTATACTTCCTTCCACACAGCTAAACAAAATAATTAAATGAATACACAAGTGTGTATATAAAAAAACACCGCTAAGGAATATCCTCAGGGAAACCAAAACAAACTAAAATAGTGGTAGCTTTATTAGTTGTGTTTGGTTGTGCTGCTAACAACTTTCAAGACATGTGTACAATTAAATAATATAGGAAAATTCTATTTATCAAGCAATCAGTGTTAAAATTGTACAAATAGTCAGTTTTACGTCAAGTACCTCACTTATATATTTTTAAAGCTATTTTAAATATTTCAACAAAAATTAAAACACATACATAAGTAAATAACAAATCCCGCTGTAAAAAAATAGTTAAACACGAATCTTTAATTTTTTGTTGTGTTATTCAAAGCGTTTGAAATTAAAAAAGATATTATTATTATATGCTTGGATAATAAGTGTATTCATTGACGAACAGTTTGCTTATTTTTCAATACCATTTTTTTGTTTTGACTCGTTATCTAAAATATTTAACTGTTTATATGTCCTATGACTGAAAGAAGCTAATGCTTAGTTCTACAACAAAGACATATAAATCTGTTTGTCATGGGAACAGTTTCAGACATCGACCAACTATAACCGACCTCTTTCAACTATAACCGACCAAGAGGCTTTTTTTTCAATTTAAAATGTTTCTTCTTCGACAAGAACGACTTCATTAAAGCAGTATTTGATACACCCACTCGCTAATATATTAATTACAATGATACAATTTTTCTGTATGTTTTTGCTATTCAGAGTTTAATTTTAAGCCTTCGAAATTATTAGTGTAAATATATGTATATTCATGTACGTTCATGTGTACACTTTGTGACGACTATTATTGAAACCAATTTGAAAATAAGCGGTGTTTCTATATATTTTTTCATCGATTTAACAATTTATTGCCTTCGAATTGAACGATTCCTACAAACAGCATTGTAAATTTTACATCAAGTTGTCATATTAAATATAGTAAAACACTACAACAGATTATGTTGGTTACTTAAGTGATCTATGTAGATGAAATTAATTTACTGATAACTAAAAAAATTAATACACAATGACTACAAAGCCCCAGGATAAGCATAAGATGTCTGAAATCGATGAAGGTATATCGAAAATATTTGATATCAAGAAGGTTAGTTAAAGCAATTTAAAAAAAAATTTATAGTTTCATTTCTCTTTTTTCAAATCTAATGCAGCGTTTGGGCAAAGGTGCTTATGGTATTGTATGGAAAGCTTTGGATAAACGCACAAATGAAACAATTGCTGTCAAGAAAATATTTGATGCTTTCCGTGATGAAACAGATGCTCAGCGTACATTTCGCGAGATAATGTTTCTTAAGGCATTTCGTAGTCATCCAAATATTGTGAAATTACATAATATATACAAGTAAGTTTTTGCAATCAAATGTTCTAGAAGTTCAGAAGAATTAGTTAACAATGAATTCCCGAATTTTTTTCACACTCCGGAATACGTAAATATGCAAGATTATTAAGGCAATTAAGAAAGCTACAAAAGAAGAAAAATTCACATTCTATCCCATATATGTACATAGTGCGATAGATACACTGTTTCACGTTACACGATGTTTCAAATATTTCAATGAACTTTGCCGTATTTAAAAACATCAGGGGCAATTTACCGCTTTCAATATCGATCTAAATTTCAATACAATAAGTTGGAAATTACCATCGATATGGAATGTGACACTTTGATATTATTTTTAATTCCACCAGAGTATAAGAAATAGGGAAAACTGCAATTCAAAAAACACCAATATAATCACAAGGTCGTGCAATAAATAAATAGTTGTACATGTGAATCGGAAGAATTTTTCATATAACATTCAAATTCTTTTTTTTTAAATACGATCTCCGGTTTAAATTAAATATGGCACAATTTTTTTCAGCACCCTTCTTTTTGTACGTGTTTTCAATAATTGAAAAACTCTATTTCTGGAAAACATTTCCAGAAATAGAGAAGGTTATTTATAATAAAAAAGAAAAATTAATGAAAAATTTCGTAAAGGGAAACTCTTTGCAAAAAAAAAAAAAAAATATATAATTAATAAATAATTTTCTTGGAAATTGGCTGATTTCTTTGTCAGCTCCCCTCTCTTTGTCCATATTTTCAATAAAAAAGTATTTTCAGAAATAGAGAAGCTTATTTTTCAATTCATGAACAATATTTTGAAATTGAAAATTTCTTTGCAGAAATTCAACTTTCAAACAAATTTTTTGGAAATGACTGAATTTTTGCCAGCACGCTTCTTTTCTTCCATATTTTCAATAATAAACCATTTTCAGAAGTAGGTACGCTTATTTTTTAATTTATAAAGAAAATAAATTAAAATTCGCTATGCAATATAATAAATGGCTTTTTATACTTTTTGTTATTTCTTTTACAACACATTTTAAGATAACAAGATATAGAACATGTTTTCTTTCTATCAGTCAATAAAAATATTGCAGAATATTTATATTTGTGTTTTGCTTTCAAGTACAAAAGCAAAGCGAAATATATAGAAATAAAGCTTTTGTTAACTCTTTAACACTTTTTCGCTAAGTTTAGAAAAATGTGTATATTCGCATATCCAAATAAAACCACCATAAGACACATCAAAGTGCACCACAAATACTTGGCGTATTTATATACATATAGTTAGTCTACGGTACATAACCTAATGTTCAGAAACAATTAGGCACAATCAATATTTCATAAAATAATGAACATCAATTAAATTTTTCCAATTATTCTCTCTATAAGGACAAACACTCGAGCACAGTTTAAACTATCTTAAAATACTAGAATTTCAATCAAACAAATAGTGCTACAAAATGGCATACTTTGTATCTAAATCTGGTGCATATTATAATCGTGAAAGAGACAACAATTAATTAAATAAAAATAATAATACAAGTTTTTAAGGCTTAGGGGTTTATATATATATATATATATATATATATATATATATATATATATATATATATACATATATATAGCATACATATATAACTTTTATACATATATAACTTTTTTTGTAATTACAAAAAAACATTTTGATTGAAAGAAGAAAATATTAAAAAATATAGGAATTTCCTGAAGAAGTTAACCAAAAGTTAACGAAATATTGAAAATAAATATATATATATATATATATATATATATATATATATATATACACATATATATATATATATATATATATATATATATGTATAATATAAAGACCTTAAGCTTAAAAAACTTGTATTATTATTTTTATAAAAGAAAGAGGTCGAAAAACAAGCAAGAAAACAAACAAATTAAATAAAAATATATCTTATTACATAAAATATAACATTCTTTTTTTCCATCTTCAGAGCCTCAAATAATTTGGATATCTATCTGATATTTGAATATATGGAAAGTGATTTGCATAATATTATCAAGAGAGGGACCATATTAAAAGATATACATAAACGATATGTCATGTACCAGCTGATTAATGCGGTTAAATATATACACTCTGGAAATGTTATTCATAGAGATTTAAAACCAAGCAATATCCTAATTGATAGTAAATGCAGGTAATTTTAATTATGTTTAATTATAAAAGTGAATGATTACCTCTTCCTGGATTTTTTAAGATGTAAATTGGCTGATTTTGGCTTAGCTCGTTCAGTGGCAAATCATTCTTTAGGTGGTAACAATAATGATATGACCAGCGATAAACCATCAGAACTTTTGCTAACCGATTATGTGGCGACAAGATGGTATCGTGCGCCAGAAATATTAGTAGCAAGTAAAAGGTTAAAAATACTTTAGCACTAGAAAAATATTCAGCCTGTTCATAGAATTCGAAATCGATTGGAAAAAACACAAAATGCTTGAATCTTGAAGCTATTTCCTCATACTGCAATCGAACTTCTTACATTCCTACTAACAAAGTCTTCTCCTACAAAATTTATTGTTTATGCTTTCTGAAGTGACAAATAAACTTTTAGGCATTTGCTTTGAACTTGAATAAACGCTTAAAGCGTTGTTGTCAATCAGAAATGAGCGGAACTTTAATACACTATTAAAGTCGATCCAATTGAAATATGAGGCGTATCTGCCTAATAGCAGTTAGATTAAAATTCTGTTTCCCATTCAGTTTTAAAACAAATTCTGTGAACGTTCTGATATCGTTTATTGTCTCAACTTGTCCTTTTAGTTTTGTTTTTTTATTTTCTAATCGAACAGATACACCAAAGGCATCGATATGTGGAGTTTAGGTTGTATATTAGCTGAAATGATAAGAGGAAAGCCGATATTTCAAGGAAGTAGTACCATAAATCAGGTATTACTTGCAGTATCAATATAATATTTTGAATTTCAATGTTTTTAATTTTTTCAGATTGAAAAAATAGTTTACACTCTACCGGATATAACGGAGCATGATATTCGTTCAGTTGGTGCAGGTTTTGGGTCCGTTTTATTGAATAAACAACCTCTAAAAGATAAGTATGTTTCGAAATCTCTTAGAATTTAAACAAATTATTTAATATAGCAAATTATTTATTTTGTTTATCTGCTAGAAAAATAACTTTAAATGATTTGTTATGTGGAGCGACTGGAGATGCAATAGATTTGGTAAAATCTTTGATAGTATTAGATCCTATGAGACGTTTAACAGCCCATCAAGCTTTAAATCATTTATATGTGGAAAAGTAAATTTGCTTTATAAAATATACATGAAAGCATATAAATTTTTATATTAAACATATTTTTTAATAGATTTCGGAACTCTTTGCCGGAAGTAGAACTTAACATTGATATATTGCCACCCTTTCGCGATGATATACGCTTATCGGTTCCCGAGTACCGATCAAAATTATATGAAATTGTGCAAACACATGGAGAAAAAAACAAATCATTAGATAACAATAAAAATTCGCTAAATCTTACGAAAACCAGGTAAAGGAAAATCTCAATACTAGGATGAAATTTTTTAAAACTTGTCGATTTGTTTCTTACAGTAGTGCATTGCAAATGAGCTGAAGAAAATGTGCAAATTTCACATACAAGTTTTTGTTGAGAGATTTTTTCCTCATTTGCATATCCACCAGGCCAATTAGCAAACAAAACAATTTTAGTGTCCAGGAGACGTACAAAAAAAAACCATCAATCACATAGTTGTATGCGTGCAGTCGTTTTTCTTTTGGCTACACGCACCTGTTGTCGGCACTGATTGATGAAAATAAAAAAAATAAAAAAATATTGATATTTTTATTTGACGCTTGATTTTTTGAACGTCTCCAAATCTCATTGACGAAAAAAAGTAATTTGCTTGGTTTTATTTGTTGTGTGACGACATGGAGAAGTGCGCGAGAGAAAACAGAAATAATGATTGACAATTTTATTTGTACGTCTCCGTTACCGATTGATGTTTTTTTTTTGTACTTCTCCTGGGCACTTAAGTTGCAGATTTCATGAAATTTTCTAGCAATAAGTATTTGTGCATATATTTGATTTTCTCTCTTTCCTTCTCTCTCTCTCTCTCTCTCTCTCTCTCTCTCTCTCCCTCTCCCTTGCAGAGAGCACAAGTCACTACAAAATTTGCATGAAAAGCCCGAACAAAATAGATTGTCCAAAGTAAAGCTGTCAACATCCAATACTCTGGAAGATAATACTCAGCAAAGTAATGCAAATCTTAACATCTTTCAGAAAGCTATTACAAAAACAGTGCCATTTGCTAAATTCAAAAGCACTAAAAGTTTATGCAACGCAATTGGAGATGGCACACACAATGAACACAAAGGCCATGTAAAAGAAGAAACCCAAACTCAGTTTAAGCACAGCAAATCACGTGGATACCATTATACCCAGCTGCAAAAACATGTCGTAGGTGACCAATTATGCGACAGTGAAATTAAAGTCAGACGATTTTCGACAAATGAGGTAGACGTTGCTAAACAGCCTGCTAACACTGAAAGTCTTAAAAAAAGAAACGATACTACTAAAAGATTGCATAGAAGTGCAATGTCCTTAAATAAAACAGAAAAAGAAAGCGACAACATAATTGCATATGCATCCCAACATACACCCCCTCCTACAATAAAGAATTTCGTGCGCCATACTAAATCCGAAGTTATACCATTAGATAATACCGCCAGTAGCGAATCTTGTAAAGGTAACGAACGTATTTGCTATGAGAGACGTCTTAAAAGGCTGGAAGAAGAGATTGAACTTTATAAAAAGGAAGTGAACAATTTTTGTCGTGAAACATTTAAAAACTGCCAACAAAAGCAGCAACAACATCATCACCAACAGCGCTCAAATCGTCAAGAAACAAGTGCTAAAAATCTAAATATCAAAAACATTTCAAAGAAACCAACCACATCCACTAATACACCAATTAAAAATATTTATTTTCAATTACTAACCAAAGGCCAACATAATTACAAATCGGATTTAGATATTTCTGGTAATAGTGGCAATGGAAGCAGCAGCAGCGATCATTTTAGAAATCCCAACTCATATTCCGGTAGCGGCAAAATCTCAAAAGATAATCATTTAAATCAAATAACTAGCGGCAATCAAAGCAATCAACAGCCACAATATCAACAATATTACGCTACACAAAAGCATCAATCTCAACATCGTTATCGCCCAATATCGAAATTTGTCTAACAACAATCAAAAAGCTCATTATATGCTCCTAGAGCAAAACTAGATTTTTTTTATAATAAGTACACATACATATTCTTAACTAATCTGTAAATTTTTAATATAAAACTGCCGAATTTTGTAATATTACTGTATAAATTATGAATAATAATACATTTATATTTTGTGCCAGTATACGAATTTTTAAGTGAAATTTATTTATTAATTAATTTGTGTGCGGTTTAAAACATGAAATAAAACAACTTGAATGCAAAAGAATTTAAGGGTAGTGTAAAAGTGGCCCAGGATTTGATATCTTACGGAATATCTAGAGTGTTTTTGAAATGACGAATCTACATAATCAACTTGAGAATTAGTTCGTTCTTTAAGTCAATTTGTCCATTCATAATATTCCAGCATATTACTGGCTACTTCGTTAGCCTAGTCCACCGTGAAAAATATGATATGTTATGCGAACTATAACATACTTGTTCAAAAGAGTGCCTTCTCTAAAAAACTATTTTAAAATATGTATATTTCCTTGAAAGAAAGTACCTTTTACAATTCAGTAAGCATAGATTAACAAAAAAAAAAAAAAATTACGGAAGAGGAATACACTTTTTCCAGAGCATATTCGAGATATTTAGAAGATGTATGGAGTGCAAATATATTACAAAATTTAATTTTTGTCCATGAAACTACATACATATAAGTTAGCATTTTAAATACCCGAAATCCCCTTATATATATATGTATATATATATATATATATATATATATATATATATATATACATACATATATATATATATATATATATATATATATATATATGTTAAAGTTTCTAGCTTTGGTGGTTTGGGCTAGGTGATGATGCATCAGTCAATCGCTCAATAACTTTACTCGTTTATATGACGACCTGTAAATGTCATTGTGTAAATAAAATAACCATCTACGCCACATATCAAATATGTTGAAAAATATATTTGAAAGTATGAAAAATCAACAAACGTTTAAAGATTATATTATATGAGTAATACTTGAGTTTTAGAAAAGTTTCAACAAATTAGAAATTAAAATAATTTTCGGCAATGAAATTTGATATGTTTAGATGATAACATATGAAAGTCATATAAAGAAGGAAAACAAACAAAAATGTACTGAATTTGGCATTTTTTAGTTTAATAAATTTTTATAATATGATTCTATCTGAACAAAATATGATAATTTTTAAAAAAGAGATAACTTTCTCTTAACGCTTGTTGAATATGTTTGGAGCTCTCTTATAGGTATTATTCAAATAAAAATATTAAAAATAAACAATGCAATTTATGCTAATCTTTCTTTATTCTGTTACTATTTATAATTGGTAAAATTATATTTTATTTTGAGTTTTCTGCTAATTAGTTATCTAATTTTTATTTTTTGGTCTGTATAAAGCAAACCAATTCAATATTGATTTAAAAACTAAACTAAGCATTTGTGTACGTATCTAATTATCTTGATTGACATTGTTTATATTATTACTGGTTTAATTACCACAATTTTGTTTAATTTTATATACGTAATGTTTAAGTGGATATTTGGTAAAGCTAACAACAATATTTGAAAATGCACTCTTTTCATTTTGCAAAAGACTATAAATGTATGCAGATGACTTTCATAAATAGTACAAATGCATAGGAATAATTAACCATGCTTTGCACAACATATATAATATATTTTAATTTCATTATTATGGCTTCAACATGACATTAGGCTGATCCGCGTAATTAAAAAACGATTGCCCTAGTATTTCGTTAATTTGTAAATTTCTCATATAAACTTTTTATCAATGTTAATAATTATAAAAACAAAAGTTATTGTTCTATATGATTTAGTACTCAACAAATCTATACAGGTTTTTTTAATCTTTACCTTTTTGTTGCATTTGTTGCTGCGGTAATTCCTGTTGTAACTCCAGTATGTGATCAACTGGTTCTGGTCGGCCTTCTTCGTTGATGCGGCAAGGCTTTATTATACCACCACGATGTAGTTTATCTACTAATTGCGCCAACTTTTCAGCTTCATATTCTTTTTGCTCGTCGGACATCCCTTCCAAGGGATTGGGTGTGGGAGGCATGTAACAGCCTAGAACGGGATTAACCGAATTTTTTATGCGTTTGTATTCTTCAGTATCGCTGTCATCACTGTCTGAAGAATATTCAGATGTATCTGGTTTACGGCAATCCAAAAGACCCGTATTAGCAAATAAACCAGCCATATTGCCGTAACCAAAATGTTTTATCAAACGACTGGGGCTTTTTTTGCAGCAAACAAGTAACAGTTCATAAGATAAATTTCGGACCACCATGTTGGGATTCATCAGCAGGCGACAAAGATAATTTCGCAATTCGTTTCCTTCTTCTGGACGTTTGTAAACTTCTTTTAAGGGTGGCAAGACTACGCTGCGAACATAATGGCGCATTATTGAGTTGCTGCAAACACATTTCACTAAAATCGTTAGCACTGGCTGAACAAGTTCTTTATTTAATGTATTATTCTTTTCCAAATCTTCTAAAGCGTAAAGCAGAAAGTTGAGTATTATTTCCAGCGCTTTTACATTACGATTCTCAAATATACGACAATTTTCCACTGCAGAATGCGAATATGCCGCAGAAGAACTATCACATTTTATCATAAGCTCACTGAGGCAGCTGCTACAAATATTTGTAAGGAGATCTATAGAATGAGAAACAACTTGTCGTTCACGTTCGTTTCTCATAACACCGAAACGTAATAGCAAATCGCGTATGACGCTCGTCAAGTGAAGACTTTGAATTTCGTTTTCACTGGGACTTTTATCCGTACAAGAAGTTATATTAAACATAACTTTCAACATTTCGATTATAACGTCCAACTGAGCACCGGAAAACTCCTGTGTGCTGCGAAGTTTTTCATCCATTAGCTGAGTCATATAAGTCAAACCATTAAGTTCGAACAATACACGACTTCGAACAGACGTTTCAAGAGCTGTCACTAAAAACAATAATTTCATATCAAACAGTTCTATTTGTTCGGGTACCTGTAATGTTGACGAAAGCCTATGGAATATTTGATCGGCTACATTTTGTCGGACACAATTACGTCGAATTTCGGAATTTTGAAAAACCAAGTTGCACAAACACTTCAGTGCCTCTACTACCCGCTCCATATTATAGTCAGCCAATACATCTAAGGAACTAATAGAACGGGGAGATTCTTGTTCCTGCGATGGTTCACCTACCAATGAACTGCCCATTGTTAAATGTGCCATTTTTAGCAAACAGCCGATATCATCGATTATGTTATTTTTAAGTAGACTCGCCTCATCGCGAGATAATATGCGTACAGTATTCAAACACAAAATATGGTACTCTTCTAATTTATCATCGTTCAATATATGAAAAACTGTTTTCCATAAAGTTATCCACAAATCGTTTTTATGGAATTTGTCGAACTTAAAGACATTAGCATTCTAAAAAAGTACATTGTTAATTGTTTGTGGCTTAAAAATTTATTATGAACACAGTGGCTCATTTCTCCTTCCACTTCTTAAATTTCATAAAGAACTTACTTCTTTATTAAATTGTTCCAAGATTTTGGGAAATTTTGTAATATTTTTCTCCTGTAAATGTTTCAGATTGTCAGCATCCATATTGTATTTTAAAAAATTTAGTTTTTTCACTTTTTATTATATCTGTGCTAATAGTAAATAGTAAAACAAATAATTACATTAATTGATGACTTCAACCACTGATTTGCAAATCACAGAAAATATTGCAAATAAAACAGGTAGAGAGTGTTGCCATATTATAATTTTAAGTAGTTATTTATAAGGTATCAATTCGTAATTACACTAAAGGGTTGTCTGAGCTTATTTTATGTATAATAGGACTTATTTATACAGCTTTTGCATGTACAAAAATCGATCACCTGATCCGCAAGAGGACAGGGAGTAGGAGCCAGTTCCGTCATTGGCTTAATAACATGATAATATATAACGTATTCTATGTACATTCTGTTAGTATAATGGCAAAGCTTAGCACCACTTTACATATGCATCATTGACTACTTGCACCAGCTGTTACATTCAAACAACAACAGTATCTATTTCTAACTCGGATGTTTATAACACTGTCGTACCTGAATTAGATAAAAAGCTGCGACAAATCTAGCGGTTACAGCGACTGTTAACAGTTTCTGTCCTTTTGTATAAATGAAATTTGGAAAGATAAGATATAATATAACAATACTACAGGTTATATTCTATGAACAATACAATACATTCACATATATTTGTTATTATTCGTTTGTTTGTTGAACAAAGAACATCGTTATTATTTGTTGAAGTGACACTAATGTAAATCTAATCAAAACAGATTATAAATTATTCTTATTATTGCAAAAGTTGCGAAGATAATACTGCAAAACTACTGATATATCGTTAGAGCAAACAACGTTTTAGTAAAATCAGCTTAGGCGCAGAAAGATAACATTATTTAATACATATATTGAATGACTTCTTAGTAATCTACTGGTTTGTTGAAAATGTGTGTGATATTTTTTTACGTGAACTCGAATCCTGGGAAAGATGGTTACAAATTGATATTGGCCTCCAATCGTGATGAATTTTATGCCCGTAAAACTTTACAGGCAGGGAAATGGCCAAATAATGAGCATGTGTACGGTGGTATTGATTTAGAGCCGGGACGAGAAGGTGGCACTTGGTTAGCATTCTCAGGAATGGATGGAGTTTTCAAAATAGGAGCTTTATTAAATCTAACTGGAGAGCCAAAACCAAAAAATGCAGTCGGTAAATGTCAAAATAAGTTCTTACAGATTGTTACCAACACTCCCCAAATTTTTCATTTCATTTTTCAGTACTAAAAGTTTAACTATTTGGATTTACCAAAGCGTACAATTTTAATATCCATATTATCACATTTATTACTTATTTACTATATTAACACTTTTAAATATGCATTTTTCCATTACAAACATTCGAAGTTGTGAATCATACTCAACCTTACCATCAACGCCAAAATTACAACAATAAATCTTCCCAGTTAAAATCCATACTAAATGGTTGTATGCCACCTAATAGTTCTACTAAGATTTTTTATAATAATAGTACTTCTACTGAATGCAATATTTCAACTTCAATTCCTCTACACAATAATAACTTTTTACTAGGAAGAGGTATGATTGTTACTGACTATGTTCGTAATTATAGTAAAGACTTTGAAAATGCGAATTATAATCAACAACTGGTGCACGACTGCAGCAAATATAGTGCATTTAACTTTGTATCCATCGAAATCGAGTAAGTAATGCAAATAGCAATTCTATATTTTTTACCCTTGTTCTTTTAAAACTCCGATTCGTAAAGTTTTCGATGCATGGAAGAGTATATTTCCAGATTGTTCAAAATAGAGAAGAGTAAATAATTATAAATAAAAATCTGTCGGTGTAAAGCTAACATGGGAAGAAAAGTATTCCTAATCCTAATATAATTAGCTAAAAGGAAATACTCTTTTTTAGTCTATAAAAATAATTTCTTTTTAATTTTATTATCTCATTCGTCATAAATGATTTTGTTAACAATAAACCATTTTCTACAGTACAATATCAACTTCTGCCAATGTTACACTGTGCAGCAATTCACCAGCTGGGGTAATACACTACAAAGACAAATCGTCTTACGGATTTGGTAATAGCCTACCATCAGCACCTTTTGAAAAGGTTTGCTATGGACAAACCACTTTTCAAAATATCGTTGACGACTTCTTCCAGCAAAATGTTAAACCTCAACAAACTGAACTTATAGACAAATTAATGAATTTGCTGAAATGCAACAAGAAATTTTGGCCCGATGCAGAACTAAAACGACGAGCTCCAGTTTATGGAGAACATTTGAGCTCATTGAATGTTTCCATACCCGATAATGGATATGGTAGTCGTACACATACAGTTATATTGCTGAATACCGATAATAAAATGGATTTTATTGAAGAGACTATGCTGAGTGAAAATCCAGAAGGAGAATGGTCTAGAACCCATATAGAAAATCAATTTTTTAAATAATCTTAAGTTATGTTGTTTGCATTCAGTTTTTATTTTATACATGTACTGTGTTCCAAGGCCGTTTGAAAAGGTATATTTAAAAACAAGTGATAGGAACAAGTAAAATTTCTTTATGCTTTGATTAGTACACGTTTTTTCACAACAAAAAAAAGTATATTTGTTGTATCGATTCTTCGATGAGAATGTATGCCTTATTGTGTGCCTTGGTAATTGTAACGACCGTCATTAAATAATTCAACAGTTTTTTCTAATTAAATGATTTTTATTTCAAAAACATAACATTACGTAATATGCGTTAGTAATAAATTTTATTTCCATTTAGGCAATGTATTTTCAATCCTTATAGTAATGACTAAACTATTTTTTAAATCATATTTTAATCAATTACAATTGCTAAATATATTACTTTTTATAAGACTTGGCCATCTTACTCTTTACGCCTTTTAGAGCTCCCTTGCGGGCGCCGTTGACAATATTTTTAAAAGTACCAGCATGTTTAGCACGTTTTCTGGAAAATAAATTATCCTTAAAACATGTATGAGACTACAAATAAATAACCGCGATTACCTTTTATTTAAAGAATTTCTACTTAGTGGTATATAAGCGTACGGATCTAATTTTCCCTTTTTCTTCATATCACCCTTTGCCTTTTTCGTGGAATATTCTGTACCTGAATATTTTGATTTGGTCGAATAACCTGATTTACCAGACTTCATGGACGTTACATCTGAAGTTGTCCCTACGTTTCTATGGATACCTTTGCCTCCCGTGGTATAACGTGACGTTGCAGTTTTTCCTGAACGCATACTTAATGCGTCAGATGCTTTTCGTTTACGACTTGGAGCCGCCGCTGCAATATCTTCTTCTAAAGAAAGACAATTGTTAGTATATTTTCTGAGGTTCGCAATGTTATGTTCAGAAAGAATTAGAGTTGATTTGCTCTTGTTTTTTTGGATTTGCTCTTGTTTTTGGCTGAACAATGTTATGTTCAGCCAAACAATCGCAACTATATAAAAATTTTATAGCAAACTATAAGCTATTTAAAAAATTTAAACTTGAGCCAAAAGCCTTATAAGCCTGAAAAATGCTTCATTGGATACTGTTTGGCGATATGTAGAGATTAATGTCAGCGAATAAGTTGCATATACCATTATTAAATTTATTTCTGGCGTTTCCTCTTAAATTTTAAACTTACCATCACTAGAATCGTCTTCCATGCCACGTTTAGCTGCCTTTTTCTCGTTAATTTCAACACCTTCGTCATTATCGTCCTCACTACTACTCCCATCATCTTTGCCTAAGCCACTCAAGGCTTTATCACTAATAATAAGACGGCCATCATCAGCGGTTTTGAATCCACGATTAGGATCATTGGATTTTGTTTTTGAGCCTGTCTTGGCAGATTCCGTATTAGGACGGTTCGCTAAAGAAAATGCAAAATTAAACACAAAAACTATTTTTGCTTGGTAACAACCTACTCAAAACATTGCCTACTGATTTAATATCAGCTAAATCCACAATATCTTCGGGATCTTCACGTATAAAAGTATTACGTTGTTTTTTGCTTTTAGTTTTACCGTCTGCAGTATCTGTATTATCTTCTTCCATATCTTCTGGTATATCAGAATCAGAATCAGCCAATATATCATCAATGCTGTAAAATTTCGAGAGCAAAAAATTTTTTTAACCTTTTGTTTCGAAGAAAAAAAAACAATATAACTCACGTAACACTTTTCTTTTCTAAGCCCGGCACGAATTCTTCATCTGAGCCGTTTTCATCACTATCCTTTCCAATATCTTCCGACTGTTTTTTACGGCTATCTCGCCTTAATTGTTTGCGTATTTTTTTAAGTCTACGATGTGTTACTTCATCATCGCCAGGTACAAATTTTATCAGTTCCTCAGCGGTAAAACGTTTGCAAAGCTTCTTCAATAAGTATCCAATTTGTACACGACAATAACGTTTGGTATCCTTAACCATAGCCGATAAAGATTTCATCTGAAAATAGGGAAAAGGGGAAAATGTTTTCAATAATTGAATGCTGTACTATTGGGACCAAAAAACTTACTATGGTTTCTAAATGATTTGCTATTAAAGGTATTGGCATTACTTTAATAAATGTTATCAAAAATGCAACTGATGCTTCAGCTTGTGATCGGGATTTTTGCACTAAAAATACAGCTATTTGCTCCATTATAAATTCCAATGTACTGACTGTTAAATGTTTTCCTTGCGCTTGAACTACAGTTCGGAAAGCAAGTATGGTGTTGGTTATTAAAGATTCATCCCCTGTAAAACCAGCCGTTAAAATGTCTACAAAATCATTTAATTTTTCAGCCTCCTGATACAAATCCAAAATGAGATTTAATAATTCCTGGGAAATATTTTCTCTCCGAGTTGAAAAATCTTTATAATTTAGTATAGCTTCAGGTAAGGTTTTTATTATTATTTTGTCATTGATTGTATTATTTTTGCGGTTCTCAATGAGAATTTTCAAACACCTAAATCGAAATAAAAGCAATATTGCAGTATATATAAAAATCTTTTTAGTTTTTACCTCAAACGCGCTGCTTGACACACCGCACAACTTGTGGAAAAGGCCTCTAATAACAATTTCTGCAGTGCGATCAAGTTAGTGCGTGTGAACTTTTTACATGATGCCGCCTCAGAAGTTAAAATGTCACGAAGTAATCTTAAATATATAAAAAAAATTAAATGATTTTTCTTTTACATTATAAATTATTTACTCATAAGTTTTACGCTGCTGCTTTTTCAATTTCTGCTCATCTTTGGCCACTAATTTAGATTTTTCGTTTTTCATTAAAACTGGAACAATATAAGTTTCAAAAAACAAGCGTATAACTTCACACGTTTGGAACAATACTAGTGCTGCCGTGATATCAAATATTGAATCGTATTCAAAAGAACCCACTTCAGTGGCTTCTAACTGCTTATGTGCTGAATCGAACAATTCTCTTCTCATATCTTGTGGTGTTTTTGTTAAATACAACTAAGATTTAGAATAATTACTTATTTATAGTTTCTATAAACAAAATATTGTATGTACCTTAATAACGTCCAAAGATTTCATGCGCAAGTTTTGCTCGTAAGTGCCATTTGGTTTTTGTGTGTAAATGTTAAATAATCTGGGTAAAAAGTTTTTAGCGTATTTGGCTAACGCTTCATGCACTACCGATTGCTCTTCGTTTTGAATCAATTCAATAAGGCCATCAAATATTGGAGCTCTGAATTCTGGGTTATTATCTAGAGCGTTTCCTAAGGTAGGTGCTATTAATTTAAAGTTTTCAGGATCTTTAGGGGATCTACAGAAACCAGGGAATAGACCCCACAGTTGACAGCACAGTAATTCATAAGTATGAGACATGGAAACTTGTTTTTCATCGGCAAATTTATGCCACTTTTTATTACAGTCCAAAGCCAATGCCAAAATAACATCTTTGAAAAACTGAAAGCTTGCACCAGCTGCTCCCTCTCTTAGCAAAGGCAGCAACCACGATTTCTCTAATAAAACCTCTCCTTTCTTGTTTGTCAATGGTATTGCTTTTAAAACAAACTCGGGACTTAATGACTTTATAGCCGATATAATGGCATGTTCTATTTGTATGCGCAAGGTAGACTGGGTATCGTAACGTTTGGCTAGTTCCAACAAAGAGGGCGCCAATTCATTACTGAAATGGGGGCCGCAGACATCAAAGATAATAGAGAACGTTAAAACTACATATTTAGCAACTTCTCCAAAGGGAGCGCTTAGAACTTTATGCACCGATGACAATAATTTAACAATTGGTAGCCGATATTGGTTAGCTAATTCTTGAGTAGCACAGACTGGCTTGACACAGTCATACAACAATTCTTTTATAGTATTTGACACGCCTACTATAATATCAGTTCTATCCGAAAGCCACAAGTCATTGCAACATATTTCCACAAAACTTGGAAGAGCATTAATGCATAAACTTACATCCAATTGCATTAAGTGTATGTGCGCCTCCTTCAGAACAGTTAGCCAGGCCAGGGTTTGGCGGTAATCCGCTCGATCCGGCCTATATTCATGTATAGCTGTCAAAAGTTTGGCGCACAATATACCATTCAAGTTAGTTGTGCGTGATAAAAAGAGTTGATGCAAAGTTTGCAAGCAATTTGTTCTTATTAATATATTGGCAGCGGTCATTATAGACAACAAGTGTTCGCAAACCATTCTAATATCATCGGTTTTGAAACCACTAATGCACTCCTTTAACAAAGCTAAAGTATGTAACACTGTAGTTTGCTGTTGGGCCAACATTTCTGGTTTGAATTGACTTAAACAAAACTTGGCGACACGACTGCTTACAGGATGAGATTTAATTTGTTGCTGTTGATCAGTACATCCATCATCGGTATTAAATTCACTATCAGAGGCCTTTGTAGGCAGCATAAAGGAACTGCCATGAATAATGGACACTACAGCATGTTGGGCTGCTTTCCGAATCTAAAATAAAAATGAAAGCATATAAATTTTATTACTTTAAATGTATCTACTCCCCACTTCTACCTTTGGTTTCGAGTGCACAGTAAATGATAATATACAATCTATATATTGCCAAGACGAAGAATATGTCCATGTAGCATAGTCTTGAGCTCTTAATAACACGGAAAAACAGCCAATTATCTTAAATTTATATACCAGTTAGTTTATATTAACACAAATTTTTATATGCAAATATATGTTAAACATACGTATTTAATAACGGACTGATTATTAGAATCCATATATCTCTGCAGACAGGACATAAATGTTTGAGCCGTTTCGCTAAAACGTTTCCTCAGCACTGCAGCGGGCACAAACTTTATACCCATCGACAAAAGAGATATTCCAGCAAATATGTCACTATCTTCTTTACTAGCCTCGATTTGCTCCATAAGCAATATGAAGTATTCTGTAGAGGATTCAGTTCCACCTCTTTCCTTAATCACTTCTGTTAGAGCTGTGAGTATTGCTAACATTTCTTTATGAAGATTTGATGAAGCCCGAAAACCGACTAGGAGTTTCTTAAAGCTCATATTACTGCAACTGCTATAGTTTGATGCAAATGTTTTGAAAGTTCCACCTTGTGATTCTGACATTAGCTCATCATGATCGCTATCATAGAGACTAAAAGACTTTAAACTACCAGCCACATCATTTACAGTCGTTGTTTCTGCATTGTACGCCTGCCTTTGTTCATGTTTCATAACAGCCTCTAATGTAAGGGAGTTCCGATTTGTAGCTGATTCGGGTGGAGCTGCAAATATGTATGTGTCAAAATCTTTCTTTGTTTTATATATTTAAATACATATAACAATATATTATATGTTGCTTTACCTAAACTAATGTTGGGTTGAAAAAATCTTGATTTAGCTTTAATGCGATGTTTCATTTGGTCAGGGTTTGATGTAGACGAGTGCCCTTTGCTCCAAGTTTTACCAGTAGTATTTCGCTTTAATTTCGACCGAAATTTACCCATTTTCTTCTATAATTATTAAATTTTTAGAACAATGTATTAATAATTGCAATGCAGCAAACAAATTGAAATGCAACAAACAAAACACGTGCTGATCTCAAGTCTGGCATACATATGACATTTGTATGTCAACAAACTATGACATCCC
The DNA here is from genome assembly GCA_963675445.1 of Linnaemya vulpina. Lineage (NCBI taxonomy): Eukaryota > Metazoa > Arthropoda > Insecta > Diptera > Tachinidae > Linnaemya > Linnaemya vulpina. The sequence continues at coordinate 26,523,558 of OY776280.1, forward strand.
TGTTTTATTCTTTTATACACACTTTCGAGTCCCAATAAGCAGGCTATAATAATTCTACAGCTGATTATATTGTTGTTCCTTGTCAATGATATAGTGCCTTAATTGTCACAGGATATGGTCATATCAACAGCTTGTATGACAAGACACTTTATTGGTGCAGTTAGAAGCGAAAACATTTTATGTGTTAGCATATATGGAACTAGTTTTAAATTTGGCTCAGCTGCATATCATATACATATGTTGAATGGTCAATGATACAGAGATGTTGGGACATAATCTTATGGCATTGCTGCCCCAATTCAATATGCTCATCAGTTTGTCAACTATTTCCGTAAATATATGTACATATTTAGAAGAGTTGTCAACATTGCATGCAAGCATAAAAATGGACAGAAAACCAGTTGAATGTTGTAAATCCGTAAATTGGAAAATAAAACGCAGTAGTGAGGAAATTTCGTTTGCAAAATTATAAATTGGTAAAATATATAGAAACTAAAAGTTATTCCAACTCTTGTAAACGGGTTAAAATTTTTACATATTGATCCCAAGTTAAAATTTGAGGAAAATCAAACTATTAAATGAAGCTAAATTTTGTGTCACATATACACTCATATGTATAAAAACGAAACTTGCGAAGAATATACAAGAGGAACCGAAAACGCAGGCAGAGATATTTGAGAATAAGAATAATATAAAAAATAACATTTAATAAAACTATCAAAATAATCACATTGATAAATATAAAGAAAATTTAAAAATTAATTGCATACATTTGTATTATGACGTAAATACGTAACTATTTATGCATGTGTCTAACAAAATAGTACAGTGAGTTTGCCGTTTTGTACCATGAAAATTTTTATTAATGTGTATGTACATATATTAAATAATTGATATAAAATAAAATAGAAAAAAATTAAGAGAATATACCGTGTAGAACATCGTTGAAAATTGTGTTTAACACAGTTTAGTGTATATAAGTACATAATCATCAGTTTTATATAGTGAAAATTGTGAAATCCAAAGGAAAAGAAAATCCCAAATTATATACATACACACTATATGTACGTATTTACATACATAATATTTATTTGGCCGGTTGGCTGAGTTCAAAAACTTTGTAATAAGTGCGAATTGTGTTACATTTGTACATACAATGTATTCATACATGTGTATATAGCCTGTATGTAGATATATACGTCTATTTTGGTCAATAAAATTAAAAAAGTGTAAAAGATATTTAATCAATCGGTTAAATAATAATTCTATTGAAAACGTGTTAAATAAAGTGAAATTTTTTCAAGTAGTGAGTGTAAACCATTTTGTGTGTATACAATAAATATGCTGTTAAAATATACGAAAACTAGTGGAATTGGTGCTGGCACCAGCTCTTCTACATCATCATCATCATCTACCATAGCTGGGGCTTACATTGCTCGTGGAACAGGTTTGTTGATTTTCCTTTATTTTATTATAATTTGTGTCAGATATGATAATGGGCATAACAAAGTTGCACTTTGGAACGCACTTACGTACAAACAAAATTGTACACTCATTGTACGATCAAGCTGTAAGTATGTAATATTAATAAATCTGCAAAGTAATTCTAGTCATGCAAGTATATATACGTTCGGTTTATGCGTCTATTTAAATATATCGAACTAAAAAATCAGTTTACAAATTTTTGTAACAATATAAATGTTAAAAATTATAAACCTAAATATACATATGCTGACCCATAGTGAATATATGTATATAAATTAACGAATACGTAGGTAGTATCCATTTGGGGGATAAATCTTAAGGGCCTGATTAAGTGTGCAAGCGGATTGCCAAACATATGCAACGGGATTTTATGTACTTGCGTATTATATTTGGCACTTTAGATCGCAAATTGTGCCGAAGTACCTGTCAAGCAGGTCTTCAGAGTCGGACAAATAAATATGCACCTATCAGGGTTGGAATTAACTCGAACTAAAGGAGCGAAACTCCCGATTTTTGTTGTATTTTTAATGTGAGGAAATAATTTATCTGTACAGTGCTGTCCACTTTCGTTAGATCTCTTCATATTTCAATTTTGCATTGAAAACTGGCAACAAGATTATTGTTTATGTATAAGAAACAAACATTTTGTAATTTATTGAAATTAAAGTACTTATTGTTAAAAGTTTTTACTGCCCGTATTGACGTCATTTATTGTATAGCGACAGCGTTAGTCAGATCTGCATGTTGCATTTAAGAAGAATTATGTTAAATAACACTAATGGAAAGATTTTATTTAGTAGCATATTCATGACGAATTTCTATCGTATCACACTATAACATTTACATATTTTCTCCTTTTCCAGACCCCATCACACTATACACTGCCTGTTTTATTTTTATATCTTGCGTGTTGTTAATAAACAATCTACTCCTCCCTAATAGTAGTAAACAAAAATATCTCTCATAACTGCATAAATTATTCTCTCTTTACAAATTAAAAAAATTAATATTCCTTCACTTGCAATTAACCCTTTCGGGCATAATATTAGAAATGCATATTAAAGTTTTTTAAATACAATGTTTTATTTTTCATTTTAAATAATATTAAAACGATCAATTTCGCAAGGTTGTATCAAGCTGGAAGCCGATCATTACACGGCCGCAACCAATATATTCTAATTATTTTGTAATTTTACTTATTTTATCAAATATTCGCTGTGTCTGACTAAAGCTCCATTCAACTTAAACGTTTATACTCCAAACTCTTAGGCAGCTTGATGTCGTTTCTCTACATATTTTATTGCTCAGCGACAGTTCTTAGGAAGTTCCACGCGACATTATGCATCATGCATATACAGTTAGTCAATCGTATTGCGCTTTCTACTCTTATTTAAAATTTTACCATATCTGCCTGCGTGCTGCTGGCGTTAGCTATTATCTATACACAACAATAGCTAAACTTTCATAAACAATATAAAAAATCGCAGCAAAAAGGCAAAACAAAATAATTACGTTCTGGTTTTTCCATTCTTATATAAAAACGATTTGTTACGACGTTAATAGAACAGGTAGTATAAACAAATTATTAAAAGCCATAATAATATTTTTCAGATTGAGCCATACAGATACTTTGTAATTAGTAACTGAAATTTGTTCCGTATCGTCCCATCTGGAAAAAAAATATTTTTTTTGCTACAAAGAAAATTATTGTATAAAATTTAAAATATCAATTTATTACTTCAGACATTTCCTGTGCTATTTTTGAACTGAGCTCCGATCGAAAATTTTTTCAATTATGAAAATCGAAAAAGGAACCATATCCAATCTTTGAAGTGGAATTTTTTATTTGTAATACTTTATGGAAGAAGAATTTTAATAAACTCAAACAAAACGAAACATCACGTTGCATGTTCCGTTATGACATTAAAAAAAGGAAAACACATAAAAGATTCTCACGATGGCCGTTGTTCATTTCTTCATGTTAACAATATTTGTGTGCATATGTACATATATGTATATTTGATCATGAGCATGGTTATAAAAATTTTTGCATTTTAGAATAACTTGCAATAGAAAGTTCGTCTGGCAACACGTAGCTTATTCAAATAAAAATATGGCATCACAACACACATTTGCATCGATTGCACCCGTTACACTTTGAATTCTTTTGGGAATAATAGAGGATTCGAAGCTTTCCTCAAGCCATTTTGTTTCACTATATCAACAAGAACATCTACTAGAATCATAGTTAAAATTGCTGATATTTTTCTCGCAATTTTTTTATATGATTGTTAAATGTTTGTATTCCCGACTCTTTTCTTGTCGCGACCAAATATTTTATTCAGTTATGCACAGCATTGTCAGACTGGACGAAAGTGAGCGATTTTTATAATTTTTAATAATAAAATCAAGAAAGTAATACTAAACCCATTGGGGTTACATATACGGAATCAAATCCATTTCAAGTGTAACGCTTTTGTTCTGAAGTTATCAGTGCTTTGGATTGTATTGGAAGCAAAACTGAACCGAATTCGGTTAATGAACTGAATTTTAATTAATCGAGCAGTTAATAAAATATAAAATAATGTCGCATTTTTGGAAACTTGAATTATGTTAAACTCAGTTTGGCTCAGTCTGAAGCTCAAATATTTCGCCGAAATGTAATTTTTGATATTATGTCATTCAAAACCAACATTTTAAGCAAAATTAAACTGTTACGTCGAATTATTGTATATACGCGGTAATGGCTGTACAAATCCGTTTTCAGATTAACTAAACTCAGTTTAAATAAAATCGCAAAATCCTTTCTGTTAATTTATAAATTCATTTGAATTTGTTTCCATTCAGTTCTTGGAAAAAGTTTTTGAATTTATGTCATTAGGAACTTGTTTTTTTTAATCTTAAATTATTTTTCGTGTTGTTTTACCACGATTTTTATAAAAAGATTTTTATATACATACATATGTATATATTTCTGTAATATTAAAAAACTTTTAGTAATTGAATGTAAATAAATAAATCATTTGTTTTCTAGCTAAACATTTAAATTCGAAAACAAATAATTAAATTCTGGTGCTACTGTCACTTGATATGTATGTACGTCAGAAACTACTTCAATTGCACAAGACTACTTATTCTCTTTTTATTGCTTCTCATTTTCTTATTAATTTGACAAAAAAGGAAAAAATAAATAAATAAATAAATTAAAAATAATAAATACAAATTTCAGAAAGTTTTAGTACAATCATTATTATATTTGTAAGGCGAGCGCTTTAACATCAGTCTGTAATTCGCCGGACTTTAGACTTAAATTATTAGTTACGTTTAAATTAGCGGTTTGCTAGGAAACATCAGCGAAGGAATGCCTAATTTACGACAAACGGAAATATTACATATCTTGTTAATATTGATTTAATAATATATGATTTGTGTAGAAATAAAGTCTCAACTTTGTATTAATTTAACTATTAAAGTTACTAACGAAATTGATATGGGCGCGAGTGTAAAATTTTTATGAAAACCAAAGTGGTTTACGCTCTTTTAATTTATTTGCTTTTATATATCAGGCAAATGTTTTAACATTTTGAAAGAAACAGCAGCGCTTGTATTTCTATGCGTTTGTGCCGGATACAGATTTTATGAAAAATATAACAATCGTTTTATTATCTTTACAAATATAAACTTCACTAATACGAACTAATTTAATTAAATTTTTTATAAAACTTCATTTGAGGAAATAACGGTTTTATATTATAAGTTAATATCCGGTATATAAATAACCGTGTATATAAAAACGTCAACATCCGAAGTGGCCAACTTTTGTTCATAATTGCTTTACGAATTAGCGAGAAGCCCTTAATCAAAAACCAGTAATTTTTTTAAATAAGAGATCAAAAAGCCGAATTTGAAATTACTCACGTGTTTTACGAACCTGCTACATGTATTTAACCTAAATTTTCTGCTCGAGTAAAATATGAAATATTGGGAATTGTTCGGTATAGCCGAATGTAACGTTTTTCTTTTCCACTGAATAAAAAATGTGCAATTCAGATAATCCTGAATGTTTTTCAGATATTTTTTTAACCCGTTTAATGAAAAATTTGTATGCAAATTAAAAATTGTTCACATCAGTATGTTAATAAGTTGATAAACTATTTCTAATTCGATCATTTTTTCATTTGCAAATGTTTGCATATGAAAAAATTTTACGATCATTGTATTATATGTGTATACATACGTATGTACATACATATACTCTTTGTTAATTCATTTTATAAAAGTTTTTTTTTGTTTTTGCGCAGTTCATTTAAATATTAACAAAACTCAGTCCAAATTAATACAAAAGAACATAAAAGATGTTCTTCAAATAATGGATAATATTTTAAGAGCTTTCGGATTTGATTAAAAAAAATCACACATAGCAAAATGTATGAAATCCTTATTTGAGTCGATAGAACGATGTATGTAATTCGATGTTAAAAGAATATATCATGTTTCCAGGTTTTCCATGTTCCAATTGTAATCAATCACACGGTAGCGCTCACGATTCACAGTAATTTTAATGTATGGTCCATAATGCCACCGTCCCATAATCCCCACCAAACAATGTATATTTCGGGAAGCATTGGCAGTTCTTGAAATGCTTCTTGCTGTTATTCACATTAAATAGGGAAATTTTTCTTTTTCACATGTCCACTCATTAAAAAATTAGCTTCATCGCTGAACTAAAGAAGCACACGATGCAGTTTCTTAACTCAGCATGAATTTTGATAAGTCGGTTCAACATCAAAACTTGTAGTTGTATTGAAAATACTATGCAAATAAATTCGAAAAATATCGGTGCGCAGTTCCCGCGGGTGACTATGTTCATAACGTCGGCGAAGTTGTTCACCCGTAGTTAAAAACAGAAAATTCCTCCAGACCACTGATTGTTTACTCTCTTTCGAGAGTTTTGCGTCTCACTCGCACTAGTTAATTTTGACGCCTCAAATAACTGTATTGATTTATAGTTCCTCTGATGAATTTTCCGTAGTTAACTACGTTGCTACTTCCTATGTGAGGGCATACATAGGTCGTGTACAGTCAGTCACAGAAACGGATAGAATAAGGGTTAACAACATCGCCGGTATATTGTCCCAGTCACCCACTTTCATCTGTGCACCAAATACTTTACAAATTTACTTTCTAAAGTATTTTATTATAATTTGGAGTTTACAAATCTAAATTTTTTAAGGTGTGTGAAGTTAAATTTTAAAATTTATAACCCTAGATACAAACCAGGCACGTTTACAGACATCTGTTAATCTGTTCACAGAGCACTGTTAAGCATGAAAAATCTGAGTGTATGTGTTCCAAATGGAATAAAGGCCACATTTTTGGACACACCTTGGAAAAAATTAACAGAACATCCAACTAGGTCCTTAGCTTTGATAATAAATTAATACTTTGGTATATCTATGCCAATGAGCTGTAATTTTTTGGGTACAAAGATTTCAAGATTCTGTAGAGGATAAGCGAAAACGGGAACATGTGGGCGATTAAATTTTGTTTTGTTTTGAAGCTCTTGTGGTCCACTATAACGTCCAAAAGCCGGAACCCTTAACGTTTGCGCTTTTAATAAAAAAATTTTGACTATAGTCAAATTTCATCAATGAAAACTCTCTAGAGGATGAATTTCTAAAAAAACGGGAATATGTGGGCGACTAAATTTTGTTTTGTTTTGAAGCTCTTGTGATCCACTATAACGTCCAAAAGTCGGAACCCTTAACATTTGCGTTTTTAATAAAAAAGTTGGACTATAGGTAAATTTCATCAATGAAAACTCTCTAGAGGATGAATTTCTTTAAAATAAACTTTAAAATAAAACAAAATTTAGTCGCCCACATATTTAAGTATTTATTATGGGTGAACATGAAAATAGTCGGATAACAATATTATTATAAAAAAATTCAACAATGGCAAAATAAAACGATTAAGCGTGTACAAATTTCGTTGCAATTTTAGATGTCGTTAAAAAATACGACAAAAACGCATCTAAATTTAATTTCGCAAAATATTCCATTATGAATATTTAAAAAATTTCATTTCTCAAACATTCATAAGTGCTTTTAAGAATTCGTTAAATTTTATTTTGCTTTAAATAAATAAATTTAAAGTACATAATTAATTTTCCAGGCTTCCTGGGCATCTTCAGAAAGAGTTACTTTAATAGTAACTCTGACAGTACGCGACACTTGAAGTCGCTTGACTGGCGATCCAAACAAACAAAGGCGCTCTCCAGGTCAATATCCGACAAATACTGCTTTGATAAATTTTCGATTAAATTAGAAAACCAAAAAATCAATCAAGAACATTTTCTGTTTTATTTTTAGGAATAATGATCATTGAAAATATATCGAAATATCGATGTATTCTTGTATGTATATCGATATATTTTTAAATATCGATATCGAAACATATCGACTAATTTTTTCACTTGCTCATCTCTATTTTGTATTTTAATTTTAATTGCTCAAGTTTAATTATTAAAAAAATTATTGAAAATAAAATTGAATTGCGTTTACACATGAAAAAATATTTCTAAGCCAAGGATTTTAAGATTTGCTGTTAATGATTTGCATATCTGATCATCAAATCATACATATTAATTGTTTTAAAATTTACTGTCTAAATTTAAAAAAATATTTTACCTGTCTGCCCTTCTCTATCAATTATTCGCTAACTTTTTCTGTAGTGTAATTATTTATCGCATAAACTATTTTGTTTGTCATAAAATTTATAAATTAAATATCTTTTATTATTATTTTTATTATTATATATTTACTAAAGAACCGTCGCCAAACGTTATAGACGTTCATTAAACTTAAAAGCCTGGCCATTATTGATGTTCCTGATTTCAAGTGTTATTGCTCTGTATAGTTTTTGTTGTTGTTGTTGTTTGTGTATATAAACGATCTTAACATTTTAGTTGCTACTGTTGTTTTTAATATGAAACGTAAAAGAAAGTTTGTTTATTAAAAAATATATTATCATACGCACAAATGTATGTGTGTAGTATTATAATATTATATGAGGTTTGATTAAATCACTTTTCTTATCATTTCTTGGCAACTGGTTGTTTTTTGGAGATGGCATAAGAAATAATCAATCAAGTGTAATTATTGGAATATACTTCGCAAGTCAATACATCGTTTGCACAAGGAAATTCAAAAGTCGATTAAATAACTGAAGTGATTAATTGCAATAAAACGCTGAAAAAATATCCACCATTTTTTTTAAAGTAAAACGTGCTGAGGGTCAGCCTTATAATGACTACATTGATGAGGAGGAGAGCATTGAGCTTCTCGTCTGCCTCTGTACCCATCAGGAAGATCGTCATCAGCAATTTTTTTTGTCAGAATATCCTGCAACCTGCCGACTAATCTAGAAGCAGTGCATGTTCTGTAAAGGTGTTTATGAATAACGAAATCGTTAATTTCACAGGCACCAACCAGAGAACGGAATAGTGTACAAGAAAATTTAATGTGCACCTTCAGTATAATGTATACCCTCAATTCATTATAGACATTGCCTCTCTTTCGTTGTGTACACCTTCTGCTTGTGTATAACTGCTTGTACTTGGGTACATCATTGCCGCAATGTGTACAAGTCCATAAAGTGAATTCAATGTCTTCAACGTTTCCAATGTCTTCAATGCACAGTCCTGTACACTTAAGATGTATTTGAGTATAAAGTGTGGCTTGTATACATTTGCCAATGTCTTTTTTTTTCGATGTGTTGATGTAAACTTGTGTACACAAAGGACAAAAAAGTACACTATTTCGTGTCTCTGGTACCAACTGAAATTTCAATGCAATTAGAATACGAATTTTAATTGGTATCAAATTCCGCAATTTACCTCTTGAACGAGAACTTATGAAGTTGTATTTCATTTGAAGGCCACCCTAATGAAGATCTATTAATAACAATATTTATTTTGATAGCTTTCAATCTAAATACATACTGAAAAATAATACGGTTTATATATAAAGCAAAAATAGCTAATATTATCATTTAAGCGGATTGCTTTTTGTGTGTGAGTGCATTTGTATGCATGTAGTAAAATTTCTATTTTTGCACTGAGAATGTTTAATTTTAAATAGATAGAATTAATAAAAGTGTTATGTATTGTATTTTGTTAGTATGATAATGCGTTCTCCCTGCAGTTTCAGATTCAGTTCAAATGTGAAGTACTGAGTTTTACTATGTTCTTATCTCCACGATATGTGAATTGAAAGAGAGATAGAAAGAACCAGATGTAAAAAATGTAAACAACTGATATTTTTGTTAATAGTTGACTTCTTTTTATTTACAATTAAACGTACAAAAATTCGCTGATTCAGCAACACTTGTAACATTTTAAGTTTGCCACCTTTAGTTTTAATTTCGAAATAAGAAATTCGTTTGGCAGGACCCAATATTTTATGGACAACCTTAGTAAAAGTAATGATGTGTGTGAAGATAAATTTAAATTTAACTAGCCGAGACACAAACCGAAATTTGTACCAAACCTGTTCTGCAGTTAGCAGAGCTCTGTTAACTACTTAACAGTTCGAGCAAATTTTGACTAAATTCACTTATAGACCAAAATCCAGGAATTGGAACACAGTCAGTGTGCAGAATACATGACCCAAAGGATACTTGATGGCCCAGAGAGTCCTTTATATAGCAGAAAAGGTCTGATGTCTGAAATAATTTTGGAACTTTAATAATATCAATTTAAAAAAAATTCTCTTGAAAAGTGTGCTTGGCAGGATTAGTGGCCATTGTGGGAAAATGGGAAATACTACCAATATGCCACTATATACAAATGATGGTCCAGAGAGCCCTTTATATAGCAGAAAAGGTCTCATGTCTGAAATAATTTTGGAATTCGAGTAATACCAGTTTTAAAATTTTGTTTCTCTAGAGGATCAGTGGCCACTGTGGGGAAATGGGAAATACTACCAATATGCCACTATATACAAATGATGGTCCATAGAGCCTTTCATACAGCAGAAAAGGTCTGATGTCTGAAATAATTTTGGAATTCGAGTAATACCAGTTTTAAAATTTTGTTTCTCGAGAGGAGCAGTGGCCACTGTGGGGAAATGGGAAATACTACCAATATGCCACTGTATGCAAATGATGGCCCAGAGAGTCCTTTATATAGCAGAAAAGGTCTGATGTCTGAAATAATTTTGGAACTTTAATAATATCAATTTAAAAAAAATTCTCTTGAAAAGTGTGCTTGGCAGGATTAGTGGCCATTGTGGGAAAATGGGAAATACTACCAATATGCCACTATATACAAATGATGGTCCAGAGAGCCCTTTATATAGCAGAAAAGGTCTCATGTCTGAAATAATTTTGGAATTCGAGTAATACCAGTTTTAAAATTTTGTTTCTCTAGAGGATCAGTGGCCACTGTGGGGAAATGGGAAATACTACCAATATGCCACTATATACAAATGATGGTTCATAGAGCCTTTTATATAGCAGAAAAGGTCTGATGTCTGAAATAATTTTGGAATTCGAGTAATACCAGTTTTAAAATTTTGTTTCTCGAGAGGAGCAGTGGCCACTGTGGGGAAATGGGAAATACTACCAATATGCCACTATATGCAAATGATGGCCCAGAGAGTCCTTTATATAGCAGAAAAGGTCTGATGTCTGAAATAATTTTGGAACTTTAATAATATCAATTTAAAAAAAATTCTCTTGAAAAGTGTGCTTGGCAGGATTAGTGGCCATTGTGGGAAAATGGGAAATACTACCAATATGCCACTATATACAAATGATGGTCCAGAGAGCCCTTTATATAGCAGAAAAGGTCTCATGTCTGAAATAATTTTGGAATTCGAGTAATACCAGTTTTAAAATTTTGTTTCTCTAGAGGATCAGTGGCCACTGTGGGGAAATGGGAAATACTACCAATATGCCACTATATACAAATGATGGTCCATAGAGCCTTTTATATAGCAGAAAAGGTCTGATGTCTGAAATAATTTTGGAATTCGAGTAATACCAGTTTTAAAATTTTGTTTCTCGAGAGGAGCAGTGGCCACTGTGGGGAAATGGGAAATACTACCAATATGCCACTATATGCAAATGATGGCCCAGAGAGTCCTTTATATAGCAGAAAAGGTCTGATATCTGAAATAATTTTGGAACTTTAATAATATCAATTTAAAAAAAATTCTCTTGAAAAGTGTGCTTGGCAGGATTAGTGGCCATTGTGGGAAAATGGGAAATACTACCAATATGCCACTATATACAAATGATGGTCCAGAGAGCCCTTTATATAGCAGAAAAGGTCTCATGTCTGAAATAATTTTGGAATTCGAGTAATACCAGTTTTAAAATTTTGTTTCTCTAGTGGCCACTGCTCCTCTCGAGAAACAAAATTTTAAAACTGGTATTACTCGAATTCCAAAATTATTTCAGACATGAGACCTTTTCTGCTATATAAAGGGCTCTCTGGACCATCATTTGTATATAGTGGCATATTGGTAGTATTTCCCATTTTCCCACAATGGCCACTAATCCTGCCAAGCACACTTTTCAAGAGAATTTTTTTTAAATTGATATTATTAAAGTTCCAAAATTATTTCAGACATCAGACCTTTTCTGCTATATAAAGGACTCTCTGGGCCATCATTTGCATATAGTGGCATATTGGTAGTATTTCCCATTTCCCCACAGTGGCCACTGCTCCTCTCGAGAAACAAAATTTTAAAACTGGTATTACTCGAATTCCAAAATTATTTCAGACATCAGACCTTTTCTGCTATATAAAAGGCTCTATGAACCATCATTTGTATATAGTGGCATATTGGTAGTATTTCCCATTTCCCCACAGTGGCCACTGATCCTCTAGAGAAACAAAATTTTAAAACTGGTATTACTCGAATTCCAAAATTATTTCAGACATGAGACCTTTTCTGCTATATAAAGGGCTCTCTGGACCATCATTTGTATATAGTGGCATATTGGTAGTATTTCCCATTTTCCCACAATGGCCACTAATCCTGCCAAGCACACTTTTCAAGAGAATTTTTTTTAAATTGATATTATTAAAGTTCCAAAATTATTTCAGACATCAGACCTTTTCTGCTATATAAAGGACTCTCTGGGCCATCAAGTATCCTTTGGGTCATGTATTCTGCACACTGACTGTGTTCCAATTCCTGGATTTTGGTCTATAAGTGAATTTAGTCAAAATTTGCTCGAACTGTTAAGTAGTTAACAGAGCTCTGCTAACTGCAGAACAGGTTTGGTACAAATTTCGGTTTGTGTCTCGGCTAGTTAAATTTAAATTTATCTTCACACACATAAAGTAATGACTGTTCTATTACAAACTCTGGTACTGACTTAGTTGAACTATTCCGTTCTTCAAATTAAACAAAACATTTGTATCACTTCGGTTTAAGTGATGATTTTTATTCGCACTAAAAAATTAATAATCACCCTTATTCTGTAACTATTTGTCCATGTATTTTCTGCAGCATTTGTCATTCTCAACAGTTTCTTGCTGTATCGAAGGCCCTGGAAAATAGTCACAGCTTATTCGAAATAGTTGTTTGTTTTACTAAATTCGGTTAAGATTGATAAGGTAATGTTCGTAACGTGTTTTTTAATGCAGGAAAACATGATAAGTATACCAAGGCACCAAAAAAAGCCACCATAAATTTAATTATTTAACTTACACAGTATAGTCGAACAGTTGTTTTCGAAGGCCGCTACACCTTCACCAGCAGTACTTATGAGTAGTTGAATGTGATACGAAATCGAGTTGGAGAATTGTATCGATAACGATTTCAATACAATCGAATTCCCATTGTTGCCGTTTGTTTAATTTCTGAATTTTGGATCCAGCTGAACTTTTTTTGTTGTTGCCTTTTCAGTCAAGAGGCGACTACCTTAAAAGTAAGCGTCATATTTAATCAATGACTTGGTATCTTTATTCCACAAGTTAATAGTCTCTATATGTTATGTTATAAACAGAGACCGTAACGTGTTTAAGCGATATGAAAAAAATCTTTTTGTAATAGTTATTTTGTAGCTAAATATAAAAGATCTGATGAGACTCATCTTAAAAAGATTGTTCGATTTTGTCGTCATAATCACAAAAATAAAAGTCACCTTAGGAAAATTGCGACCCAACGTAGTGTAATCTAATGACCTTCCATTGCAATTGTATAAATCGTCAATAACATATATGTAATTGATTTTCGTAAAAGATCAGTTTTCCAATAACTGTTATTTACGATTCCTGATTATAACGCATTTAAATTCAACGCATTTTGTTGTTGTATATTTTTTGGCAAATTAATGTATTAATATATTCCATTAAATTTTTATTATATTAACAACATGATGAGTTTTGCGACACAATTAATTGATCTTTTATTTGTATAATTAATTTTCTGTGTTTTTTCTTTTCAGGTTTGTAAAATTTTTTGTATGTTGACTATTTTGAAAAGACAAATCCTAAGTGAGAATGTATGTGAGTTGTACTTTTATTATTAATTTGTAAACATAATAATATTTTTCACTTATTTAGTAATAGTAATAAAGAGTCTGTGGGAATTTTGAAGTTTTACAAAGGAACTAATTTTTCTCTTTGTAGAAAATATTTATAGCGTATTCCAATCGAATTTTCTGAAGAAAATAAATCAAAATAGTTAAAAAAATTTAAAAGAAATGCCAGCCTTCCATCTTATACTGATTTATTTTCTGCAATCTATTAATCAGAAAATTAGATAAAATATGAAAAAGTAAGTTGATAAAAAAAATTTAAGAATTCACCCCAGTCCCTATATAGAACGAAGAAGGGTTTCTTTAAGGGCCAAACAAACTATACAAGCGGTTTGGAAAACCAATTTTTTCTTCTTCATACGTGCAAGCATAGAATTTTTACTGTGGTTCACGAGAAATATCTAAATTATTTGACCGCTTGTCAAACACGTTAACGACGCAATATACTACGCAGCAGGATTGTACAAACACACGTTTCCGTCATGTTTGCCAAAACTGTGATTTATTTAGCCGTTTACAAAATCTTTTTTACTAGGCTTAAGGCAGAATTCGATCTGTTTTTTAATATTATTTTCTATTAGTTATCAACTGTTCCATTGAAAATCATCTGCATGCGTGCCATTGACATAAAATAGGGCAAATTGTAGTGATCTGTAATATTTGGGAAGCCTGATATCCTCAGTAATATATTTTGCGCAATTTTAGATGCGCTCATCACGAATACAAGATCAGTGCACCGATTTTCTTTATTTCAAATTGAAAAAAAAGAATGGAAGAGTGCAATAATTGTGTGTCCGTCCAACGCATTGTAATGAAATTTTATAAATAAAATTTTATATTTCCAAATGTATTTTCTTAAAAAAAACAAAGATTTTATGCGATGTATTTGAATAAAAAATATCAGTTAAAAAATACAATGTTTTTAGGGCCGCTCGAATAACCTTCCCTTGCTGTACAAACTAATAAGAAGTAGTAAAAATTATCGAAATTAATCATATTTTCAAAATGGACTATATTTTTAAACTAAGAAAAATGCTCGAGACATTCTTTCGTTAACGACTATGTAGGCTTTCATTTTATTATATGTATTAGGGAGAAATGTTTAAAGATATAAATCATTAAGATTTTGAATAAGGCTAATCAGCTATTAGCTGTGGATTTAGAAATCACCCGATTTATAAACTGAAACTTGATATTTGTAAAAAAAAATTATCTAACTGTCAATGACAAAATTGATGGAATTGTATGTAATCAGTTGCAATCTAAATTGCAGGAAAACCTGAATACCCCTAATATTTCTTTAAAGGAATTCATATAAAATATCACTTGATTAGCGAATTAAAAAATTTCTTAAATTTTCGGACATGCAAATAAAAAGAATAAACGATAAGCTCACTATCATAAAAAATAAGAATTGGTCGCTTAATTTTTTAATGTTGATAATGATTGTTCTTTTGTTGTTGTTGTTTTCGGAAACAAAAAATATTAATTAGTTTAGTTCAACTAATTTTTGTTTACTTTTTTTAAATTTGATGCCTGTATTAACTTATTTGCTTGTTTAATAAAATTATTGGATTATCTCAAGGTTACGCAAACAAGTTTAAATCGGTTTTATGATAATTTTCAAAAAATACTTACATATTTATTTAGATTGGAGTTCCATATTTCACATGTTTTACAGAATAATTTTTATTAGAATTAAAAACTAAAAAATATATGATACTATCTGTATGTATGTATGTGTTTCTATATATATAGGCGAATCCCGAAAAAGTTCTTAACATTGTTTTATAAACAGGCACGCACACATACGTGTTTACATAAGCCGGTTAAATTTAAATGATTAACAAATTTTAATCATTTAATGTGTCTGAGAATTCAATATCACTGTGCAAGAAACGCTCTCAACAAAAAAGGTGGCCATCTTCTTACATTTCTTTTTATTGTTGTTTGCATTGCTGTTATAAATTGTATCAGCGTCATTTATATGAAATTGACGTTTTTAATTTTAATTTGTTTATTTTAAGCATTAAAACAGAACAGAGGCCAATGAACTTAGTATAAAAACAAGGCAGACAAAAATGAAACAATAAAAACTAAAAATGTAATTCTTGAAAATTTATTTGTAATGATACAAGGTTACATATTTAAATTGAATAAAAATTACAATAAATTATTATCATTATTTATTATATATAGTAGGTCTGAAAGACCTACTAATGCCATTATGTGCGGAATAACTGCCACGGGTTCTCTGGGCGCAGTTTATCCGAAATGGCGAATTTTCCATGACTGACGCATAAATAAGACTCATAAATTTGACTGAATAGATCACAACTAATTTGTAGCTTTAACAAGATGACTGACTGCTCTTAACTTTCAAAGTTTTTAAGTTCCTGTTGGAAAACCCTTTATTATAATAAAATAAAACATAAGTATGTAAGTATTTGTGTGTGTATATACCAAATCGCTAGACATATTAAATGCTAATTAAAATATCACGCCTCCTAATTCATCCGTTAAGTCACAATAAATAGATTAAAAATATTTATGTAACAAACACATGCACATCGGATTATATCAAACTCGCATAAAACGATTGAGAATGATGGCACATTGTGTGAAGTACTGAGGTACCCATAACATTTACAATTTTAAACGTATCAGCCGATCTATTTATGAAAAGAAAAGAACAATAAATAGAATACAGAGATTTAGAAAATTACTAGTTTAATTAAACATGCAAGCAGCCAAACTGCAATTAATTGGGTATCCTATAAATACGTTTCAACTCGCAAAACACTGTTTTCTGTCTTCGTTTAGAAAATTTGGTTTATAAATAGAAAACAGCTGTTTCGACACTTATTGAGAGTAAACATTTTCCTGTCAAGAGTTTCCATCATGTGCATGAAGATAAATCTGCCGAGTTAAATGTGTTTGACGTCAGAGCTCATGTCATGACATTTTTGAGTATTTTTCTTTTTTTTTTATCATGGAGAGATTTATAGGAAAATCCTTCTCTATTACCACGTTTATACGCACGTCTTATTTGCAAATAAAAAAGAAAAATGTTGCCGTAAAACTTTTTATTGTAACTTCTTAACGCAATTAACAAGTCGTGAATAACGACACTATTTGCAAATAAAAAGTAAGATGTCACTTCATGAATGGGTTCCTGTTTTTTATGATAGCAGCTTACCAAACAATCATATTTTCGTCACCTGGCATTACTAACAATAACATAAGTCCTGGGGGCAAATTACGGCATTCGATACGATTCGAAATTTTAAAATATTTCCATATAAACTATTGAAATGTTTCGTAATTTCGCTCGATAACGAGTGCTGTAATTTGCCCCCTGTATGCAATTTGTCGTATAAACAGTGAATTAGTTATTTCCTAATAGTTCTATTTGCAAATAAGACGTGCGTATAAACGTGGTATATCACTCATTTATATCATATTTAGCTAAGGATGTGCAGTATCCGAAAATATAACTCACATATCTCTATTGTATTTGTGAAATTTTTTTCATAAAAAATCTTTGTGATTTTTTTTCGGTAATTTTGAACAGATTTTGGTCATTTTTGTGTGAATCCTTATGTAAATAAATACATTTAGCTTGTATACTATTTAGCATGTTTCATAACTAATTGGCAATTTTAAATTACCCTCGCAGTAGCAGCTGCCGTCAAACCGCATCTATTAATATATAAGAGTAAAGCTGCGTCATTTGTTAGTGTTTGATAGCCATTCAAACCAGACAATCTCGTGTATTTCAAGACAATGTGCGAGCGCGACTATTTTGTTTTGTAAACCTTAGCTCGAATAAAGGGGAAATAACCGAAACAAATGCCTATGTTGAGGGCCTTGAAAAATCCTATTATTTGGAAGGAGTGACAAATTGAAAATGTATTACTCTAAAATCAGATTATGTTAAATTCTGTTCAATTTTAAAATTTCAGTTAAGTAATTTTGTTTTGCAACTGTCGGTTTGCATGTATAATTTTAATTTGCAATATAATTTTGCATGCAGTTTATCTCTTTTTTTGCAAAGTGGTTTTCGTCCCAATTATATAAAGAAATATAAAAAATGTAATAAAATAAAATGTAATTAAAGAAAAAGTAATACCCAAAAATATTTGCGTCATATATTCGAAGTACGCAGAGTCTGTTGCTTATAAATAAAGATTAATGATTTGCATTTTTACAAAATATTTGTGATGTTGGTGATTTAATAAAATGTGCATGTACATACACATACACTGGAGTAGCCATTCGAATAATTGTTGCCCGATTAATTTCATAATGAAAATCCAATCCAATTCAAAGTAACGAATAACTCCCAACAGTTTATGTGCTTTAAGGAAAAAACCTTATAAGAGCTTTAGATCTTTTCATAGAAGACAAATTTTAAAATAAAAATTAGAAAAACCAAATGGATGAGATTCAATAAGAAAAGTAAAGTAACAGTAGCCGATTTTCTCTAATGCTATTTAAGGTCTTTTGGAATCGGGTTTTTTGAAACCAAACAAAAAAAAAAAAACAAGAAATTTAATTAAAAAAATAATAGGTTTGTGAAAGTAGCGTAGATGCCAACTATTATTTTTTTAAATAAAAGTAAAGCTACCACATGTTCTATTATACATTTGCTCAAAAACTAGCTGCCGTCTTTTGAATTCCGCTAATAAAATTCTTATTCTAAAACACACTTGATGTATTCTTATCCACATCATGGTCAATAAAAAAAAAATTATTTGGAATATATCGTCAGTTACGGCCTTTTGGACGCTAGGTGGCGATATGTATGTACGCATATATAATTATATTGTTGTTTACTTAATAACTAGTTATTGATATCAAAACAAATCCACTGAGGAACATGTAGCATATTGCCTTGAATAAAACCATCGAGTTGTTCGAATCATTTATATTTATAACACGATCTTTCCCGGCTAACATTTTCAATGGTAGAAGAATCTTCCGCGATCGGAGCGTACAATTGAGTCAATCGTATGCAATGTTGTACACCAATCGCCCAAGTTCAGTACAACGGAAGAAACTGTCTCAAGACCACGATTCTTCCATACCAGTTGTCTGCGATTTCCTTAAAGGCCTCGTGTAGGGCTTTCTAATTCCTACTTCAAACGAACAATCGCCATAGGAAGCAAAAGGCGATTTTAAAATAACAATAACGTTAAAAAAATTAAATACGATTTCGATGAAATAACAATCTTGCAATGGACGTCAGAATGCTGTAACGACTACTGTTGAGTAACAACAATCATTAAAATTACTCGTCAAATAATAATTTGGCAGAGTTAAACACGATCATTCACTAACAAAAATTTTACAATACACACAAACATGCACATCAGGCAAAAGTATAATTTGCAAGAGAAAAGTTTCATTTCACATCAACAATCACATACACGATAAAAAAAGTCGCAAAGTGATTGCGCTTCTCAAATAATCTTTAAAAAACCAGCTGGCTTAATTGAACAAAACCAGAAGTCAATTGACCGGACACCCTAATAAATACGTACACACACAAATAACACAAATTTAATTTTAGTTTCCTTTGAAGCATACAAAAGTCAATGACATGCTAAATATTTTAACATATTTTTTGAAGGAATGCAAAGTGAAATATTTATTACATAATAGCATACACACATACGTGCGTACATATACACACGTTTTTATAACTGTCTCACCTCACACACATTTCATTTTTATATAATTTCGCCATCTTTAAAAGTTGACCCTTCAAAGATCGCTTCCATTTGCTTATATTTCTATTCAAATTGGCCTTTTCTTTAGGTTCGTTTCACTTCAGCATTAATAAAATTATATTTATCGCCATCAATTATTTTCCCTTTTCCTAAAATTGCAAAAGTGAATAATATTTTCCGTGCCAATTGGTCCGTTTCTTTTGATATGCAATTCAATCAGAAATAACATGCAGTAAAATATTCCCATTTAAAAAATTCGACCGCTTGGGAGCGAGTTTGTCGTGTTAGTTAATTCACTTCATTTTTTAAATCGTATTTAAAATACTTTGCAAATTAATTGACACAGTATCGAATCAGTCACTGATGCCGAGTAGTGACTGATTATTGCGGCGATTTTGTTAACTCCAATTTTGGCCGTTACTCTGATTGACTCTGCACGCCTTATGCTTTTGAATATAAAGTGGCAACGCTGTTAAAAACGGGAAATTCCTCAGGATAACCGTAATCCTATGCGGTTATCAGGGGTGTGGAAGTTAACTAGTGCGAGTGAGACGCAAAACTCTTAAAATGTAATTTCCAGAGAAGGAAAAATGTTGGCGTATATAACGCTTTGCGTGCAGTAAATTGAAGAACTCAATTTGCTCGAAACGCGAGGTATTGATATTCAGCTCAATGGATAGGACGGCTCTTCCAAAGCTCGACGATGGAAGATTTCTTTTTTTATTATAATAAATCAATGTTACCAATTCTAAACGTTTTTGCTCTTCCAAAATAGGAGATTTATAAACGCCAATTTCTTGCACTGAATTATATGAAGCACAAATTTATATTTGTATATTGTGAAAATTTAATTTAATTGATTTTTGTCGGATTTCCAGTCTTGAATTACTTCTTAATGAATTACTCTTTATAATGAATTATCTTTATATGAATTACTTCCTGCTTATTCTGCATTCAGTACATATTGATAACGAGAAGAAACGAATTTCATGAAATTGACGATAGCGGGTGCCCCTTCTTGGGAATGAAAATATCGTGGGATTAAATTTCACGTACTCTTCACGATGTTGATGAATATCATGCATGCCTTTTCTTAATTATTTTCAAAAGGCTGTTTCTCAATGAGAACTAAACCTATAATTAGAAATTTTTGTTTGAATAAACAAATTAATAAAAAATTAATACTTCAAACGTGTTGTATTTATTTAATTCAGTGCTTAGAATTAGATAAACATCCAGCTCATAATAAACTGCTTATCAATATAAAGTAATCGGCTTTTCTATCCAGATCCACTTAGTTAAGATTCCACATAGTTAAGAACAAGAATTACTTCCATTAACATCATAATTAATTAAAAATTTATTAATTAATTTTTAGTAACTGTACAAAATGAAAATATCATTAGAATAGTTATATATGCATGGGCTATTTGAAAATGTGTATGAATTTATAATTAATTGCAATTAGTATTAAAAATAACACATATTAACATGATAACAAATTATGGAGTTAATAAAATCAAACCTTTTTTTTGTTGCTTAACCTCAACTTAATATTTGTAGTATTTTAAAATTACTTTTTTTAATGTTTTTGTCTCACATGGAAAAATCCCAAATACAAATGAAACATCGTATAAATAATTGCAAACAACTGAAATAAGTAAAAAGGGTTAAACACTGTATGTGTGATTGTCTCAAAATAAGGATTCACGCGACATTTGACTATTTGTTAACAAAAAACAAAACATCATTACAATCATCTGTAAAAAATCACAAACAATCCAATGTAGTATATTACACACATCATTCAAGCAAAAAATTAACATGAAATAAAAACTACATATAAAAATAGGAGTGTGTTTGTGTGTTATTGTTGTTATTGCGTTCATAACAAAATATCAGAAATAAAGCGACAATTAACTGCATGTGCATTTGCTAAAATGGCTGTGCCAAATATGTTGGGGGGTTTCATAAGTTCTGTCCACTTGATGCGACATTTGTAGACACATTCAGAACCCTCATTTGTTATTGGCCAGCTTTAAGCGCATGCTGCAATTTAAGTGCAACAAAAAATTGTATGAAGTGTTGCATTGACAGAGAAAATGTTTAGTCCCCTTTTACAACCGTCAGGTTTTCTTGATCAGTTTTTCTTCATGCACAATCATTTTGTGTCACCCAGTTTCATTGTCTGCTTTCTAATTTTATGTGCTTTTTGACATCCTGCAGCCAACTTCAAGTATAAAATTTTCGTGAACTTGATGGTACCAAGATGTAATAAATACAAGGTGGCATCGCTACGCCAGATGACTGTTATTTGCTCAACCATCATTTGGCTACATTGATGTCTTATGTACAACAAGTCCTACTTGTTTTTGTATATGGGAGCGTAATTTGCAATTGCAGATGTGGGCAGCATTTCAATGTGTTTTGTTGGTATAATTTTTGAAGTGGACCATCACTTCACACCAACAACAACACTGCTCTGCAAAAAATACTTTTCGTCCCTCCTTTAAATAAAACTATGTGCACTAAACTCGAATCCGTTTTCGGTTTTTTCCATCAGGTCCAGATTTTTTTTAATGGGCGTGGCAATATTTTGCCCCTAACTCGGGAACGAGTCTTCCGATTTTAAAAAGTAAAACAAAAGTAATTTTTGGATCGATTCCAACAAAAAAAATATTTTAAATAGTCTGTATTTAGTAGAACTTAAAAATGTCATTAAATGTTTTATCCATTTCCGCAGCGAAAACAAAGTGATCAAACTAACAGGACAAAGACCTTCACGATAAAGCGAATTTATTAAATGTGCTTATTTTACAGCTTGTTATTCCATATTGAATTACATGTCAGAAAAAGAAAAAATGCTTCTATGGAAAACTTATACAGGATTGCCGTGTTGGGAAAAGGAAAACGATTTCTAAATAAAATGGTGTAGTATTTTAAATGGTGTTTTGCTCAAGGTTTAATTTAAAAATAGTTCTATTTATTTTCTGCGTCTGCACAGTTCTATTTAGTGTTAATTTTTTCTTACAGACACATGTGCGTATGATTAATTAAAATCAATGATATTTTGATTGCGTATTCACGCCAACAACTTAAATACACACCTAATAATGCTGCAGCGATTAATGCACGCTTTACCTGACGATGGATTTTAAAGTACAATAAACCTACTTAACACCCCAGGGGTTATAACCTTGAACCAGTTTTTGTGTATGCGTGTATTTTTCTTTTTTAAAAACGACAGACAAACCATACGAATTCATCTTTTTAAATTTTTTTATATTACAAATTCTTTTGTACTTTACAATTCGATAGAATTGAGTCTGTGTTTTTAATTCATTTAATTATGACTGTTGCATATCCACTTATTATAACAGCAAAACAAAGTTGTAACTTTTTACAATTATTTCAAGTACGGTATAATATACTACGTTCGTAATAGGCTCACTAGAAGCTTTAGTTATTTGTTTATTTATTTATATTATTTTTTTTATTGCCACCGTTGTACCTGTTGTAATCTGTCACAAAAAAATGTTATAAATTATACATAAAAACAAACTGACAAATCGGCATGTAATCAAATGAAATGACTGACATTGTCCTGTTTTAATTAAAATCATAAAAATATATACAAAAACAATAAAAGTGGCAAATGATTTAATTTGTTATCTGAATTATTGTTTTTCATAAGGAAAACACGTAGTTGCAAAACAAAATATGCACAATAATCCTTAATTCATCCTGTTCTCATTATTATTCCTTCACAACCGCACTATAGGGAAAATTTATGCAAATTTGGGAAACTATTTCAGGAATAGATACTATCCAAAAGCTCAAACGTATATAAAACCCAATATTCAGAATAAATAAAAGTTAAGCAATTTTTATATGAAAATATGTATAAAAAAAGAAAAGAAGAAAGAATAAGTGAAAGTTAATGTGGACGTAATATCAAATAGAATTTATATATATTTTAAAATAGAACAAAATGCAACATTCAAGTGTAATAACGCTTATAAGTTTAAAAGAATTAAAAGCTATGCATCATATTCGGCCAGGTCCATTTCAATATGACATATGATACAAAGTTGTCATACCGGCTGTGTTAATAAGTGAATCCCCTAAATACACTAGCCTTCATTGTTAAAATATGGACTCCAAAACTTACTAGTTCTGTAAAATATCCTGAGAAACAAATTACACAATATGCAAAAATTAGTTTAGCTATACTCAACTCACAAGAAACCACATGATAATACCATCTGGCAACACCAGCCAGATGGTAGCCAGAGAACTTTTTTCCTTGCTATCCTCAATATAATTAAACAATGTTATTTTGGAACAAATAAAAAGAAAAATTCCCAACTTACGAAACAGAACAACAACAATGCAGACATACCGCTCACTTCAGATTGCTGAGACAACAAATATAACATTAAATAAAGAGGGAATTTTTGTTTTAAAATATTTTTTAAGCTTTAAAACGCACATTTTGCAACAAGTCTGTGTTTTTTTATACCGTAAATATTTTTAAACAAACACTTTTCTGTTTTAATGTAGGTACTTTGTATCGGACTATATAATGCTATATTAAATTCAATGTAGATGGTTGGGGTATAGTTCGTAAAGTGTTTTAATTAGAAAGGCATGCTTTATATTCCAAGTTATAAGGGAAAGGCAACATCAATTTAATTGTTCAACTTAAACAGCAGAGTAGAACAGCTGTTGGTAAGACTTCCTATTTATAAATTTTTTTTTTCAATATCACGAAAAATTGCACCAAAAATTAATACAAAACCGAACCAAGTTAACAATTTTTCGCATCAATGATCCGAAAAAGCAACGAGTTGACAGCGCTGCTTTGTGTGTGTGTGCGTTTGCTCTTCTTTTTCCCACTAACCAATCAAAATGGATTTCCTTAAAACGGTTAATATTGAGAGAGAACTTAATTGTTTTTTTTTAATGTTGTTATTGTTATCAATGCAATCGTTTTGCTCTGGATTGAATATTGGATCATTATTGTGCCTTATTTTTAATAATTTCTTAAACACACGAAAGAGGAGGAGGATTCTGCAAACTCCAATGTTACTGGTCGGCGATCTTAACTTTTAAATAAAGTTCGCACATGTATTTAACCTATTGACTTTTAGTAATATAAATTAATGATAATTTTGTTTATATACTTATTATAATCATACAAAAGAAGATACTCTTAATTAAAATTTTTTTTTAGCTCTTATGTTTGTATATACATGATATTCATGTACATATGTATATAGTATCCCCCTAATTCATAAACGATTGTTAAAGTTAATGAAAGCCTTAAGGGATCTTTAACCAAACAAAATCCATACTTTAAAGCCACTTTAATTTTAATAATCGTTTATGAATTAGGGGGTATTATGTGATCACTGTCTAAAAAGTACTTTGTGCCATCATATCTGCAAAAATCAAAAGTCCATCTTCCATCCCTGACTATTGAATGATATATACATAAATAATACTTTTGATGTACAAACTGCATACATATACCAAATACATTTGTACGTACTTATATACAAAAGTACTTTTCTGCATGTTTATCTATGTACTCAACTCAATTGTATGTATACACGCATGTGTGTGTGTGCATTTTAACATATCTAATGGGACGATCTGTACCGAACAAAGTACAAGAATATATCACACCATGTGATATAACGTTTCACAATTGGTAAAGGTTCACATATAGAAGGAAAACTTAATACACCTATGCCTCGTTTTACAAACATTGATGTGTTCTTTATAAAATGGTATGTGGTGGCATCTGCAATTACTTACCCGTCTAATAAAACTGAATGCTATAAATCCATACATACATATACATACATGTTCATATACATATAAATACACGTATGGAGATATAGATGTACATATGTATGTATGTAATAAGGATTTCTATGTGATAGTATGTGATATATATAAGTAAGTATGTACGGGTGTAGGTTGGCGCTTGTGAAATTAACTGTTCACGAAATTGTTCATCGAATAACTCGTATATTTTCGTTTAGCAAAAGTGAAGCAATTTTCCTAACCCTGCAGTCAAATGTTGTGTAGTTTTTGTAAATGATATTGTGAAACAATTTAAATGAAAAAGTAGTACTTTTCTCTGATAAAATCAATTTGGTAGATTTTGAGAATAATTTCGATGTGAAAATATTTATCATTGTGGGCGAGCCTGCCCGGCCGTATTGTGTTTACCTTTTGGATTTTCAAAAACATGTTAACCAGCGCCACATTTTCCTTATATACCTACGCACTTTTTATAGGTACAAAAGATTTTATATATTTCACATAAAAGAATTGTGGGAAGAACAAAGCACACGTGTCATTTTATTTATAAAAATAAACTACATATACATAATTACAATTGTGTATGTATGTATGTGTATATACATACATACATACATATCTATTGGAGGCTTCCTTCGAATGGTCAGATTAGGGGAATCGTCATTAAATTTGGGCTTTCTTTTATGTGGGAAAGGGAGATTTAATTTATGTTCTAATCCGGTACATTGTTGGGAATCCTTTTTATATATTGTCGACTTACCCATTCATTTACATACATATTTCATAATAGAAAATAGTAAAATAATATCTGATAGATAACTGAGATAACCAACTTGGAAAAAGATAAACAGGAGAAAGACATCATGATTAAAACTTTGCCAGAAATTCTTTATAAAAGTCTGAAGAAAATAATCTTAGAGACTCTGTTTAAAACGAACAAAATCCGGCACTATGTACATATACATACATATACGTGCATACCTTATGAAGTTATGAAAGATGTTAGAAATCTGACCGACAACAACTTCTCGGGACACATTTTATTTGAAAAATTAATGTACATTGAGTTATGAAACATAAAAGTCAGAAGTTACCTTAATCTTCACCGATTCATCTGAAAATGTTTTGTAGTCGTTTTTTACCAATTGACACCGATTTCAGGAATTTTTAATTTGAAGGGTGACTCTAATGTACATACATATATTCATATACATATTTACATAAATGGGTTTATACATGTTTAGATACGCATGCATGTATTTGCATAAGTAATTTGTTTGTGTACTTCCTCCTCTACGAGAATAGAGTACGCCATTTACTCAACAAAAAGATTAAACTATCCAATTTTATTTTTAATCGTACTAATGAAAACAGTGTTTGTGTTTCTTGTCCACAAACAGCACTTCGTTGCGTACGGCTGATGTAATTATTTTTAAGGTTCGTTTGCCCACAACTATTATAATTGCAGCATTTTGAGATGAGCCGCTACGCTCCGTAGTATGCACTCTGAGAAGAAATACTCCAAAAAATTTTTAAAATGTTTATCCTGCATGTGTTTGTGTGTGGAACACTAACGGGTAATACAGTGTTTTTTTTCTATTAAATGGTAGTTTGTAAATCACTATATCGCGCGGATGAAAAATTATAATATGTATATAAATAAAAAAAAAATTAATTATAGCCAATTTGTGAATTCGTTAAACTGCGTCAGCATTGTACACACATATTTGTGTACATAAATAAGTTTGTGTGAGCAATCACAATAATAATACACAAACATGCACAATAAAATTAGTATCAATCACAACAAAAATATCAATTTAATTGAACTTTATTATTGTGTGCGTTTGTGGCTTTATAAAATTTTTTTCTCGCTCTCTGCCTCTCTCATTAATAAAACTACTCAATATTATTATCATCAATCAAGAGCAAGAGTACATTCTGCCATGTTCGTTCGTTTCATTTAAAAAATAAATAAATAAAATAAATGCGTACACACGGTAAATATTGGGTAGCGCCATTATGTTGAATTTAGTATTCTGCGGTTCTATTCTGTGTCTACTAGTTTCATTTATGCTAAATATGCCTACTTAAGTGTGTACTTACACGTACGCACATGGATAAGTATGTATGTATGTATGTGTGTGTGTAAGTGGGTAACTAAATAAATAAATATAATTATTTTAAATTTATTGTAATTAAAATTACAATAAACTTAGGAGAAGAAGCACTAGCAGCAATTGGCCCTCGGATTAAATAAAATAAAATATGCGCTTTTCTATTTCAAACATTTAAGTCTAACTAAAAAATAATTCAGGCTTTGCATGCAATCTCGACCTACGAATGAGTCAGTACGCACCCGCTCTGCATAAGCTTCAGCTGACCACAAACTAGCTAATTTAGAGTAAAGCTAAGCGATGGTGTTATATAATATAATAAAAAATAATAACAATTTGAATTGGTTTAAGTGTTTCTAATGTAATATTTTGCTTGATCTTCCAACAGACTAATAACTTAAATTAGAGCGTCGCGTTAGCATCAGACTACAAAGTTTTATTAGCTTCCACAAATAGTACGTACGCGCATATTCTTAACAGTCTAAATACATCTCAAAAGCAGCACAAGATACGCAAAATCTAGCTACACTACTTGCGAAAAGATCTATCTTTTGGTTTAAAATTACGGAGTACGTATTCATATATTGTTAAAGCAAAAACCTATATGTATAATATTTGTGTGCCCCCCTGCCTTCATATATATTTTGCATGTTCGTTCTCTCTTTCTTTCATTGATTTAATGTTTATTTGTTTACAAAAGTGCTGAAATGAAATTATTGACCCACCAGCAATATCATTATGATCATCAAGATTTGTTCTCCTTAATTTTTGTTCAGTACATGAGGCGGATGTGTGTGTGTGTGTGTACTTACTGCGATCGTTATGAGCATCAGCTTCATGATCACTGATTGCCGTCGTTTTCGTTTAGTGGCCGTCGTGTTGATTTTTATTACAATTCGTTTTTTTCACACAAATGTAATTTGTTTTGTTGTTTTTGTCATTTAAGAAGTTTATCTTATCGCCGGCGGTTAGCTGCGTTCACGAAACGCGTTCTTATTATTTTCACAGTTAGAGATGCCAGGTAATATTTTCTATTGTCCCCGAATTAATTCGAAAAAAATATTTATATACATTCCTGTGCACATGAAAGATTCTTTTTTAAGCAATTGTTCTCTTCTTATTACGGCTGAAAGTAATAAAAAAATTTTTGTAGAAAACTGTTTCGATGTTAGAATTCATATTTTCATATTCTTTAATATCCGATATCAAGTTTTTAATATATAGATAATGTAATAAATTGTTTTTTGGACAAAAATGAGACTAATAAACACTTCGTACAGTGCTTTACAAAAAAAAAAAAAAAAAAAAAGAGTTAAAAGTATACAACTGCAAAAATAAAGGATGTTGAAAAATCTGTAATAATATAAAATTAATCAATAAATGTTAAGCCCTCATGTGATTTCGGTTGAAATCTTTGACACATTAAATTCCAACGCACCCCCTTGTACAGATATCGGGAATCTTCTTTACTCAAAATATAAGAAGTTTTGACGATAGTGTAGTGGAGTTATGACGTAGTCATAACTTCTGCCATCTCTCTATGGACTGTTTCTCTCCCAGCACTACAAAATTAAAGTTACTAAGTTCTTCAAAATATTTACATTTTCTTATATACAGAAATTGTATGTTAAGCTTTGATGAGCAGTTCACAATAGAAAACATTTCTCGCAAATAATTTGAGAATAAAAACACGCTCACCAAAAGAAAAAAAAATTTTTTAGTATATCGAGTCTTTAATTCAAAATCAAAAACCATTGATAGAATATTATTCCCACTTGTATGTCAAATTCCATATAAGAAGTGTTAATAATGTTATTAATTCGATGTTTAAGAAATAATATAAAACATAAAAACCACATGCGGTCCAATATTGACGACTATGGAATTTTAATGTTAAGTCACATTAAATTCCAAAAACATTCAGTGAAACACAAAACTTTAAATAAAAAAATTTTGACCAAAATCCCAAAAAGTTGGTAAACTCCCTACTAATGGCAACTCTGCTGACAGCGCCAATTTTGTTGTCGTAATGATCATGATATTCGTGTTGTCTTTAGCTTTGTACGTCTTGGCAAAATATCGGCGTTAAATTTAAATAGTCGTTATCTGAAAGTGCCCAAGATCGTACATCTGCATGTATAGTACGTTCGTAGTCGAAACTATGACTACTTGCGCTATCCGTGAGCTTGTTACTGTCGTTAATTTGCCAAATAAAAACGAAATGAATAAAATAAATACTTCAATACTTGAATTCCTTTTAAATTGAGTTTCAAGACAATCTACGAGAGACGACTGCTTGCAATCTGCTAGAGTGAAAAGAAACTACAAAATAAAAAGTGATGAGCGTTAAGATATTCATTCTCCTTAGTGTTCGTGTTGTTTAAAAGTATTTTTCACTTGTTCTATTTAATTCAGCATTCAGTTGGACCGCATCTTGTTCAAGTGCCTGATGCGATGATGTTGTTTATTTAAATTAAAATTGTTCTACCTATTGAGTATTTTTATTTGCAAAAATGCTTAAAAATTCATGTTTACTTGAGTAATTTTAGTGCATCTCCTGTGAGTACTACTACCAGCAATAAAAAAGACAACATCACCTCCATCTATCAAAACCCAGCAAGTGCAACAAATCTATATACGTCTCTGCGCGAGCACTTTAAGCAACAAAACACATACAAAAGAAAAAAAATTAAGAAAAATTAAAAATAACAAAAACAAAATCCGAAACTTCAAATATTAATAATCGTCGTTCGGTATTAAAGAAGCAGCACTAAGAATTTTACTTACAGTGTTAATTACCAACTACATG
Source organism: Linnaemya vulpina (assembly GCA_963675445.1). Lineage (NCBI taxonomy): Eukaryota > Metazoa > Arthropoda > Insecta > Diptera > Tachinidae > Linnaemya > Linnaemya vulpina. Next base: position 26,554,097 of record OY776280.1, read on the forward strand.
CATTCTACCAGATCAAAAATAACTTCAACAAGAACTTCAGTTTATATATTAAATAAAATTCAATTCAATGTGTATAAAAACTTAAGAGAAAAGTCCATAAAAAAGTTATTAAATTCAAAAATATCATAAATAAGTTAAAAAAAAAAACCACCAACAAATTTTATATTCAATCAAAAGTGTTCGTTCATGTTTTAAAATGATATTCTAGATATTTGTGATTTTTATGAGAATTTATACAATTTGCGTTTGTTGAGCGGCGCGAAAAGTACTAAATTTTATTATATATTATATATTAAAAATTAATAATACAAATATTCAACAGAAAAGGTAAACAAAGTGAAAAAATAGAAAAGCAAATAAATACATCACGAGCACAAATCAACAATGAAAATTTATCGAAAAATAATACAAAAAAATACAAAGAAGAAATGCTTGTAACCTAAATATTCATCCTGAATACTTATTTACTTTAACAATAAACTGCGAACATGAATTTATTTTAATAAATCTATTGAATTAAAAATGGCTGATCTGTTCTTTCAAATATCTAAAAGTTTTATATGAAATTAATGCATACAATGGAAATGATAAAGTTCATTATCAAGTGTGATAGATGTTAAATCTAATCAGCCTAATTACGGTTGGCCTTTTTCGCTTTCAAATTCGACAATCACCTTTTTGTCTTTATTCTATTAGAAGATGTGAAATTTGTAGGCCAAGAATGACAACCGCGTCCAGGCTGAATAAAACTGTTTGTACGACTTTTAAACTAAAATCAGTTTAGTTCTTTATTTAAATTAAAAAATGTTTTATAGTATTCATTTCCTATTTCCATATCGCGATGTTGCAAAATTGGCTTATATCTAAATGATCTGAGGTTTTAATAGAGTTCTTTTAATATATTTTTTTTCATAATAGTTTCATAAAATTGGTGAAGCAAAGCCATCAGATTCTTGGCACAGAAATATGGTTCAAACAAACATATTTTATTAACATATTTTATTAACAGTAAAATAAAGGCGGATTGCCTTATAGTTCCCTAATAGATTTCACTGTTTTTACATCTATTAAACTCCACACCTGAGTCGATTCGGTAAACGTAATAATTTCCAATGAAAATGTCATAAATATCGCTCAAACATCTGAAATTCAGGGACAAAAATTCAATGAGGGATAAAGAAAATTAATAAAATTTTATTAAAAAAATATGCAAATTTTTTAAAACTTTTATGAAAAGAACGCAATTGGGTTTTTCTAAAGAGTACGTACTTTCAAAATATAACTTAAATTAACCTCTCATATTTAGGTCTGTGAAACACGCAGTCAGACCATCTTTAGAAGTTAATGGGCAGCATTTTCTGGACTTCAAATTTTGTGTATTTTTTTTGTTTGTTTGGTAGATGACATTTTAAGTATCGTCTTAAGATATAATCACTAAAAATTGATTCTTAAGAAGCAATTTCTCCTGTCAATGGCATTTTGAAATTATAGCCGTATTAATATATATGTATATATATATATATATATATATATATATATATATGTATATATGTATTTTCAAGGCTCAGTTTTTACGGTCCTGGAGTATATTAATATTATATTATAATACAATACATCACAAAATTAAATGGTTTTTTAAATTGCTACTAAAGATTTTTCTGCCTCTGGCCAGATCCGATGAGCATTCATTTTCATCAGATGAAACGTTGAATTATGATTCCTTCATGCTTATGTGCATAAATATATTTCATTTATTTATAAACATGTAAACAAATTATGTTTATTTATTGTGACAATAGAGTGAATCGAATGGAAATTCACAATGGAGTGAATCCAATAGACATTCACAATAGAGCGAAATTCACAATAGCACTTGATTGTTTATTAAATTACTAAATGAAATTACGTTCCAGCAGCCCTTTCGAACACAGCCAAAAATTGAATTTCACAATTTCGGAATTGATTTAGAACAACATGTACGTATGCATGTGTGCACGTGTATATATGTGTGCGTATTACCAAAATATTTATTTTTGTCACTGTACATTCAACGCCTGTCGGGCATTTGCTCTTTCTACTTGTCCGTTTTCGAAAGTCACATGAACTGCAACCACTTTGATATTGTCACATATTTGATTTTACTATTTAATATATACTTGCACTAAATTGAAGTAGAAATCAAATCAGTTTCAATCTTTATGCAAAATAAAATTAAAGTGCTTCCTAGTTTCAGCAATCTTTAGTAAAAAATATGTAATTAATTTACAATTCACTTGTCATAATGGCCTTTAAACAATTTTTGATCCACTCGAAGCTTCCTTTCATTTTTATTTAGTTTTGTTTTTGTTTTCCCCAGAATATTTCCTTTGAACCGTAAAAACAAAGTTTAAGTATTTATTTTTGTTTGCTGGCATACAAAAAAAAAAAAATAAAAGTTGTTGGCGATTGTTAAACTTTTCAAGGTGTACATCCTTATTTTATTTGTCTTGTTTTTCGTTCCTTGCGAAGCCATTTATTAGTACATATTCGCTACCCAATTGGTCGCGTCTTTAAGAAGTGTTTAACGGATGTACCACGTACGATATGTTAAGGACGAATGCTTTCAAAATAATCCTACAAATGACAGAACACAATTTTCTCTGGCTAAAATAAAATCATAAAGCTGTTAACCCGGCGTCATGCAGGTTGGGTCATTATGACCCATATGCTCTTAAATTGCTGTGTAACTTTTTTCAACGTTTTGCGACGACTTAATTAAAAAATTGAAAAAAAATTTTTTTTTCATATAACAAATAGCTAAAAGAGTCATGTATATATTGCTTACAGATACGTTTATAAAATTTTGAAAATTATGCAAAATACAATGTCAAAAAAACTAGGGTCATATTTACCCACCTGACTGTCGCACCTACCGATTTAGTCATACGATACGTTAAAAATATTGCGTGTGTTCAAGATGTGACAAAAAGTATCTAAATTTTTATGGAGACTGCACAGGACTTTTGTGACAAATCCATTCGATTTGATAATTATGGGAATCAATTCAAAAATTAATAGACTTCCATTTACTCTTTTGTATTACTTCTGATGCAATTTTCTGAAATTGCGTGATAGTCTGTCAAATTTCTTTCTGACGTAAACGCACGATTGTGTAGGATGTTTAGTCTTTCTCGTACGACATATAGTTTAAAGAGGTTAAAGCCCACGATCTAGATGGCCATTTGAAAATCTCACCAAACTGTTGTAACCATCTGTTAGCTAAGTCCAGCTCATCCAAACTGGAAGAAAAAAGTAATCATCACGGGAGCGCTCGCCATTCACAGTAACGTTCTTGCCTTCATTGGACTCTGGCTGCTGTTCACACCAAATACTTCAGTTTTGCTTCTTTACGTATCCATTCAAGCATAAACGGCCTTCGTCGCTGAACACAATCTTCATACATGCACTCTCTTAACCGAACATCAAATTTGACAATCAAATTTTATTATCTGCAAGCGCTGTTCATCGTCAAATTCCAGACCAAACTGAACATGTTCAACAGTAACGCGTTACACAAAAACAGCTGAGCTGCCAAAAAGAAAGCTGTTGAAAAATCAATCTTTAGTATCCACAAGCAAAAGAAACACTTTTATGTTACGATGCGCCACATATAACTCCGAAACTATCCCTAAAACAGTCCCATATCATGCATGCAGTTGGTTTTGCTATTTCAGCAAATCATTTGTTTGGCTCTTGTCCAGTCCTGTTTTTATTGCAGAACTAATTAATAAGTTTCGTTGTCGAAGTTTGTCTCAAAGGATTTAGATTCAGGTTTCTATTTTGCCCAAATAATCTTTATGCTGTGCAGGCTTCTGCAGGATTATTGACTTTCAATTTATATGTATTAAAAAATTTTTATTTTTTTAATTTTCGTGCATTAATTTTCGCATATAATGGTCTGTACGACAGATGTGACCAATTGGGTAAACTTAGTTTTTGTACAAACATCCATATGGATGTGTCTACATACATACATGCTTATGTATATGTACATACACATGCATTGTTTTCATGTATGCGAAAGTAACTTGTAGTACTTGTATTTAATTAAAGGCATTTTGTATCAATTTCAAAAAAAAAAAAAAAAAAAAAAAAAAAAAGACAACACAATTACATTTAATAAAAATAAAAATATTTGCTCTGATTTCTCATTTCTGGTTGTTCAGAAAGTTTTCGTTATTTTGTTGATATTGAAACGATGTGAAGTGAATGAACATCATGATCGTTGTTATTATCACCGTCCTCTTGTTTTAGGTTGTTGTTTCAATTTATATGTAAATGGGTATGAATAGCAACAACAATATTTACACACGCATACTTATTTATGTGTGTTTGTAAGTATGTGCATATGCGTACAATTGTCTATGTAAATGCGAGGTCTGTTCGATTAGTTTTATTTTATTGTGATACCCTTATCTCGAGCACAGTTTGTGGGAGTCATAAAAGTTACAAGAGTTTTGCATACAATTTTGTGTAAAAAGTGGAATTAATAATTAAAATCAATTTTTCCGGCAATTGATGTGGCCACCTGCCACGTCTTCCTATTCCCAAGATTTGCGAGACCCTTTTGATGGATTGATAAGTTAAAAACCGAATCGCCAAAAGAGCTCAAGGACATACCAAAAAGTGCAATTTCATAAGTGCTTCCAGGGTTGGAAATGCGCTAACACAAGTGTATTACATCTGACGGAAACTACTTTGAAGAAATATATTAATAAGAAAAAAATAGAAATTTCATCCTAATATTTTGAACAGACCTCGCATGCTTGCATTGTCTTCCTTTTTTGCGTCTTCCTTAACTTATTGCATTCTTCATACAATACAAATGCATACATGTGTATGCATACATGTGTATGTGTGTGTGCATTTGTATGTGCGTATACAGTTATGTACGTGGTAAAAATAATTGAGCATACGATGTCAGTAACAATTTGAAACTTTAGCAAACAATTAAGAAAGTTCGCTGAATCTTCTCTCAGATCTTGAAGCAAATAGTTGGAGCGTCTTGATTCGGTTTATAATTTATAACGGTTCTTATTTTGTGGTTCGTTGTTAGTGGGCGTAGCTGTTGCCCTCAACACCTTTGAAACTGCTGGTAACTGTTTAGGTTACGTCTTATGGCGGATAAACACTTGGCATTTCTTTTCCTGTTATTTGTTAATGTGCGCAATGCTGTTTATTAAATTGTGCTTATCGATAATTTATAATATTCTTCTGTCAGTGTGACATGAAAAAGTGTCATTCCTAATTGATGGTAATATGGTAACATCGTTTGCATCGCGAATGACTTTTGACAGAATATCAATTATTGCAAATGTTGTTTTGCAATTGTGGAAGAATTGTTATATGCAAAATATATTGTTCAATTGGCTAGTGGCACTGTATGTTTGACAATATTAAGAAAATATTTGACACTACAAAAAAAAAGTGCTACCATTTTACTCTCCAATCCAGTGCACGTATGCGAGATCCAGTTTGTCATATTCTGCTGTTTAGGACGCTTAAATATTCCTGACGCCCACTTTCTTTCTCGTTTTCCATAATTTGAAATGAATTTATATTAACATACACAAAATAAACGAAATAATATAGTTGAAATATTTTTTTCTTAAATAAAATTTGGCAATGCTGCCAAGTTGTTGATGTGCGCATTAACGCTACACAAAGAAAAATATCGAAACTGACACGAGTTGCCACTAATACACTCCATTTAGTTTGCTGTTATTGACACAAAATGCCACAGTGTGTTCTCGCCCTTAGAATCACAGAAATCGCATAATTTCATTCCATCAGCTGTCCCGACTGGGCACAAGATATTGACTATAGGCAGCGAAACAATTTTATGATGGCAAAAATGACAGCAAATAGTCAACTGTTCAGCTAAGCGTAATTATTCAACTCTACTGCCTTAGATCCCGAGTTCGACAGCGCATTCAGTCATAAATATGGTGTCGAATTTTCCGGATCTGCATTAGTGCAGGATTGTGTTATTTGTTGTCGGCTTATCTCAATGGTGGGGCCACCCTCCTTCGTCGGTAGCTGTAGCATAAAATTCACCGGCTTGGTAAAAAGTAAAAAGAGCTACCACCAAATTTTCTATCTTCTACTCTGTATTCGCCTGCTCTCTTAATTATCCCCTACTGTCTGGCACAATACACTGCTTTGCAGGGGTCACCCCCTGATTGCTAGTCCAAGAAAAAAACATCTGTTTATATATTCAACTTACTAATCAGAGCAGAACAGCTATTTTCGAAAGTCGCTGCACTTCTATCATCAATACTCGTGTGTATTTATATTTATTACAACTTGTTAGTTTCTATTTGTGTCATTTTTATTACGCAAAAGGATACGAGAACTATATCAAACCGATGGTAACATGCTTTCTTTTTGTTGCCTTTCGTCTTCCATGTTTCTTAAGCCCAACTTTTGTGGTTTAAAATTTCTTAAGTACGAATACTTTATTTATTTATTTTTGGTCCACGACTAAACATTAAGTAAAACTGCAACCTAATCTTTTTACTATATTGAAAACCACTTCTGCTTTTGTGCTTAATTACATTATAAATTTTATTTTATTACATATATTTTTTAGTTTTTTTTTTACTAAAAAGAAGTTGTCATGATTTGCGATTAAATAGCAAAATATAGAAAACTAAATGCCAATAAGTAAAACAGTCGTCTTCGAACTTGAATGATATCAGTTTTTTTTCATTCCAATTACATATTCTGGCTGAATATATAATTGGAATGAATTTTTCTGAAGATAATTATATATATTGGGATATTCCATGGGAATATTTGTGATTGACTTATAATTGTATTAGTGTTTGCATGAGATATTTGAAAGAAGCCGTAGGCGTTATTTCTCTTCTTGAAAATACTTCGAAATCATGTGGTTCTCTCTTATAGATTTACAAATTTACCTCAACACAAATTCATAACATTGTAAAAGTGTTTTCTATGTATTAGTGAAACCCAAAAGACTACGGAAAAAGCATACCAATACAAACAGCCAAAGATATAAATATATTGTTAATTCAGGACTTGTGTGAGTGATATTAAAATAAGTAAAAATGCGTTTCACTTATAACCAGTATAATTGTTATGAATCCGGCTATCGGATTCCATCTAAAATGTATCACTATAACAGCAATAGCAGTAACAACAATAGCAACAATAACAACAACTACGTCAATAATAGTCATAATATAAGTTACAGTTCCAGCAACTCAACATCGAATGTCTATCATCCACATCATTATAAAAGTAATTTTGGTAAGCAAGAAAAGCGTTAATTTATTATTTATTAAACTATTTAATTTTTTAGAAAATTTGTAAGAAGATTTCCAAAAAAAAAGGAAAATAACCAAATAATAATAAAAATTCTTAAATAAGCAAACATTTCCATGAAAGAAATAAGTAGACTGTGGATAATACGAATATCTCCAGAACATTAACTGTTTTCCATGTGCCTCGAATAACTTTCAATATCTATAAACGAATAACCCATGTAATACCGGCCTCTCTGCAGTTTGAAATAATTTCAGTTGCATGTTGAGCGGCGATACGTTATAGCTTAAAGTTTTTCGGCTGTACGCCGTATAACTATTTGGTTGTACAATGTTTTATATAATAAACCTAATAAATTAAATAAAAAATAAGGTCGAATAAATTTGTAAGATAAAAAATTATATTAAAATAGAAAAAAAAAAATCAACTCAATCTCTTTATTTTCTTTGCTGCAAGCAATCCATGTGCCACCACCACTTCGTCAGTTGCATTAAAGTATGGCATTGAAATTTAGTGGCTACAATTTTTTAAACAAACATTTGACAAGTGTGACTTATAGTCTACATCTAAAACAATATTTGTAAATGTTGCTATTGGAATACTTCCAATTCAATCACAATAGGATTTATGCTGAATGTGGGCTACAATTTATTGTTATTTTAATGTTTTGATAATTATTATGGGAGCGTTATTATAATGAGTCCCATTTCAACAATAATTGTGACATTAACTGTCAGAAAACTTACACGCACATGAAAGCAAGTAATTATGTGTTTATTTGAATAAATCAATGTTGCATATAATTACATATTAACTTTTATATATAGAATTGCTTTACGAGAACTTGCAAGAATGAAAAAAAAATTTGCAAGTGAAAAAAAATATGGAAATAATTCTGCGGTTTCCAAATCATGTAACATACGCTTTGTTTAATTTTAGGATTTAAGTTTTACATGGTTTTTTAGTAACATTTTCTTATTAAAAAGTTAAACATTTTAACTCCAGGAGCTGCCTTGGCCCACTGTTTTGCTAATAAGGATTCGATAAACTTTTTTTTAAACCGATTAGATAAACTTTCGTTTAAGTATCAAAAGCAAAATTTCCACTATAACCAAATTCAAAGTTTACGTTATAATTTCTCAAAAAAAAAAAAAAAATGAAAGGAACCAGAGTATGTTAAAATATATATATTTTTGCCGCAAATATATTATTTAGGAGCTATTTTCTCAAGCCATTGAACAAATTTTAAGGCTTTTTGCTTTTAATGCACTTTGATTATATTTTCATAAAATTATGTGCCAAAAAACAAGAAAAGTTCAGCGAAAAAGCGCTGGGATTTGAACTTTGAAAAATTTCTTTGGATATTGTGGGGATTTCAGACAAAAATCTTAGGCATTTCTCTTTCCCATCAACATTTTTATGCATTAAACATTTTAATCAAATAATAGCCAAATACAACAAATACTAGAAAACATCTAGATAATAAAATCCTTGCCTTAATAGACGTGGCTGTTTGAAATAACAATGCCATTATATTTATAATTAAAATTACAAATTTTTAGATAACATGTGTTAAGTTAATATAAACAAACTAATTATTTAAAATTTTCCCATTCACTTTTTTATTTTTCTAGGCATACAAATTCTAGTTTGTATGCAATTATTAAATGCATAGAATTGAAAAACATCGAGTCAGTCATCCATATATACGAGCACATATATTTTTTTACTTTGAAAATTAATAATTTTGCTGAGTCATATATTTTATAACAGATTCGATCGTGTTTCAAATATAATAATGAAAAATATTTCATTGGCGTTGTTCTTTGGATATAAAGTTGCTGCAACAAAATTTCCTATCTTCTAATCTGTATTCGTCTGTCTTCTTAAACTATCCCCACCTTTCGAGTTCTGGCACAATGCACTACCAGGCGTACTTCCCTGATTGTTAGTTCAAAGATTAATCAAAAACACTACGTTCTGAATCTCGTAACTGCGGCATTAGACAAGAGCATTTTTTGTTTTTTACATCTTCATTGTAAAATTCATGCAACCGTGGCATCTCTGCAAAAATTGCACTCTATTTGTTAACATCCTCTATGAATGGTTAGCACTAACGTGAAAGTCTTACCGTACCATTAGTTTTTTCTCCCTTGCTTTTAATTAGGCGGTATTTTATTAATTTTAATACTATAGTACCCCAGCGCCTCTTGGGCATTATGGGGATGAAGTGGGTTTAAATAAATTAGCCAAATTTTGCAGCCACTGTGTGCTATTGAAAATATCATATATTCTCTATATGACACTTATTTCCAGCACAAAAGCTATTTACTTTTAATTATTATAGATTCATTTGTATTACCAATTTTCGGTTTCTTTCTTTTTTATTGTTAAGTAAACATATGCAACAAATTAATTTTGCGTTTCGTTTCTTTACCGCAAATTGTAAATAGTGGGACTTAACACAATTTCGTTTGATCACTTTTCGATAAATACTACAATAAATAACAGCAATTAAATAATCCATTAATAAATATATAAACAAATCTTAAGAACACAAACGTAAATGCGTCTGTGTTTATGTGTCTGGATATAATATTATTTGTGTTAATTCCAAGGCAGAAATATTTAAATGTTTATAATTTTCTTCATCTGATAATAAAAGCACAATGCGATTTAAATAAATAAAAATAAATTTTAAAGAAAATGAAATCGTAAAATATATTTAATTTTATTTTCCCTTCATTTTTATGTGCAAAAGGAGGTCAGAGTAAAATTTATTTAAATAATAAATTTTTGTTTGCTTTTTATTTAACAAGTTGCTTTGTTTTTGTTTGCTAAAAAATGCTTTTTAGCAGGAGTTTCTAAAAGGCGTAAATGTCTTTCAAGGATCCATTAAGTTTGCTTTGCTTAAGGAATACTTTCGCCATATTGCTTTTTGAATAATATTAAATTTAAGAAATTTTACAGCTTAATTTAAAGAAATTGGCTTAAAGTTAAATTAAAAAAAAATTTTTTTTAAGCGTCTGAAAAATGGTATAAATCATTCTATTTATTTGATCATTTCACCTTTTTTATATAACGGAAAGCGTTTAGTTTTTTTAGATTGAAATATTGCAAATATTTATATCATTTATTCTGCGGCAAAAAATAAAAATAAAATAAATATAAAGAAACCAACTCGCAGTTTCAAACCAGGAAAGATTTGAATAATACCGCAGTTAATGGTGGCTTCTTTAGATTATTTTATTTCTTTGAAAAGATAATAAATAAATTATAAAGTGGTTTAAACTGCTTTTGAGCAAAAGAATCAAAGGTTAAGTGATCCAAGTGTTTCACGTATTTCAAGTAAATCTTTTCTTCATTTCTTTAAAACAAATTGTTAAAGTAAATTTTGATTAAGATACTTAAATATTTATTTGTGTGTGTGAATTTTTAAATGAAATGTATTTTTGTATTGTATATTATTTCCTAATCAAATTTGGACCTCTGATGGTAGAGGCACGTGTCGTGTGACAATAAAAATAAAATCCCTCAAAACATAAATTTTGAATAAATTCATACGTATGTAAATAAGTGTGTATGTATGTATGGAAATATATTGGAACTATTATTTTCTGAAATAAATTTTAAAAAATCTTTAATACTAAACAAGTGCTTAAATATAAATAAGAATGCAAAATTTATTACAGGCTGCCCAGTATAACTAATTGCAGCAGACATTTTACTGTGAATAGTTTTAAGTTGGACATCTCCTCTCATATAGTTGCCAGATCAAAAATTAATAACGCTAGAAAACTCTAAAAAAATAAAGATTAAGGGAAATGAAAACATTCGATAGCAAAATTTTTATTTGTTTTATTTACTGTTTATATCTTTTTTTTTTAAACAATATGGAGGTTATAAATAAAACAACCATCATGCCGTTGCGGAAAAGTCCGTTTCACCAGAGTTAATTTTTTAATTGTTTTTGTTGTTCCAAGAACAAACAAAAAAAAATCAGTTTGGTGCTTAGATAATTTAGATCTACTCAACTTTACTTTCCACCGACAATGGGTGTGATGAAGCCATAAAATATTGATAAGAATTTTTTTTATAGTTCGATAATGGGTTGGCCAAGTGGGTTAAAGCAATTAACTGTCTTAAAGACTCAACTCCTACATTAAATGGAAATAAAAAATGATAACTAAATGATTTCAAAAGAAATGCAAGTGAAATGAAACTAGTTAGTACACCCATACAAACACATATAAATATTTTTATATAAAATATGAAAATAAAAATAAATTATTTTGCTCCACCAACCTCGTATGCAAGTTTCAGATATGACCAATCAAAAATAATTGAGAAGAGAGACAGGCGTGCCAACAAATTTTCATTTATTACAGTCTTAAGATCACATGTGGAAAAATGGCATCCTTTTGCATGTCGTATGAAACTTCAAACAAATGAAAATATATCGATTTTAGTTGAATGGTATCTTCAGTTGAGTTTACTAAAAAATATAAAATAATAAAATAGATATTGTTTTATGTATCAAGCAGGAAAAAAAAAAACACCATCAGATGTTTCAATATATAACTTGGTAGCACTCAAACAGACACTAACACGAATGAAAAAAAATAGAGTTGCCGTACATTTTTTTAAAAAACTTTGAATGTCAAACCTGTTAACACTTCTTTATGAATAAAAACTTTTGTTTATTGTCCGTGAGACAAAAAGTGTTCACAAATATTTTGTATTTTAGACTTAATAAAATTTTTTTTGAGGGCTAACAGACGTGACGATTTTACCCCATTTTGAGGATTTTTTTTTCGATAAGTAGTACCCCTTATAATATTGCAAGACTATTTCCCTTCACAAATCATGTATAACATCAAATTCGCCATTACTGGCAAGTAACAGGTTTATGTATGCTTTTAAAAATAAAAAAAAAATTAAAAATTTTATTGTGTTTTCTTCAAAAATAGAATTCCGAACTGTAAATAAGCAGATTCCAAAAGAAAGAGAGAAATATGTTTTTTTTTAGTATAGAAAACGGTTAACTCTAAAGGTCCTCCCTGCAACTTCCCCCTAATATTAACCTGATTTTTCTGCTATTTTATGCTTTTGATATATTTGAGCTGAAGAACTATTGTTTTTAATGTTATTTTTATATATTTAAATCAACCGATTCGCACTATAAAAGAATCGAGAACACTGACTGATCAGATATACAATTTCGAAGATAAAATCACCTCTATCGAATTTTTTAGGTTTTCGGAACGGATTAGCCGATTTTGACTCAATCTGCAGTGGCTGACGTGGTTTTTTAATCTTAAGAGCTGATTCTGGAATCCATCGCTAAAGCCGGTTGAAAGTTATTTAAAAAAAAAACCGTTTAAAAAATGTTTTTACTCTGAGTTTTTTAAAATTTCTTGAAATCTACCGGCTCGAATCGGTTTCACAGGAAATCTAATTTGAGTTGAACCCTTTAGAAGCCGTTCTAAAATCATAAGCGGGTCCCATACATACATATACACACATAGATACACATACACACACAAATTCATACACACACACATTTATTCATACACCCACATTCATACACACACACACCTTCACACAAACACGCACACATACACGCGTACACGCAGCCATAGTGACTTGTTCTCAGAATCAGTCAGAGAAGCTTCCTACGACCTCTAAACGTCGAGATCTGATGAGAACTCGATTTTTTGAAAACGAGGTAAAAGCAATAACTTCCTGATTTTTAAAAATTTTAATTTCTCGTAGTGTGAAATTAATAATTTGTGCCCGTTGTGACAATCGTCGTCATTAGATGCATAAATGCTGTACAACGAGGAATAATCGAAAATGACAAACGTACATACTATGTTTTTGCTTGCGATGTCACAGAATGCCTTAAATTGTACGCAGTTTAATAGGGGAGGGTAAGAGGAAATTAAGGACACTTTACAATTTTAAACTGTCCTGTCGTCATATGAGTTGTGACAAGTACCGAATCATTAAAAATTAATAAAAAATCAAACAAAAAATTATAAATTGACAAAAAAAGCACACGATATCATTAATGGTGCTGTTATATCGTGTTTAAAGTTCTTGTTTTTCAGTAAAACCGTATTATTTCAATATTGTAAAAAATTAAAATTTAATCAATTTAGAAAACTATTTAACAATTTAAAAAACAAAAAATTTTATTACACAAATTATATACAAGATGAATTAAATTAATGTGCAAGTGAATTGCTCGGCCATTAGCAACAACTATAAAATATAAAATAGTGAGATGATAAGACACCACCACAATTAAATGAAGAAGAGATTTCATAATCGTTAACAAAATAATAAATAAATCTGGTTTATGGCGTTTTATTTTCTGGCAAAAATAAAACAAAAATACTTTCTTGATTTTAAATAAAATATCAAGAATTTAAGAGAACTACTTGCAGTCTGTTAACATTAAAAAAAACAACTGGTAGGCATACAAGCCTTTTTTATGGTATCCCACTAATATTGGTAATGGTTTTCGTTCCGCTAATCTGATTTTAAAACCTCTGGAGTTTACGGAAAAAATGCTAAATTGCCATCACTTTTCTTGTCACGCATTCGTTACGTGTTGCACTTATTCGTATTTAAATGTGATCTACTGCAATTTTTAAATTCCCTCATTTACAGTTTCGCACAAAATCATCAAATTATTTACCCTATTTCTTATAAACCGAGTTTGGTTCAACATCTTTTTATAATCCTTACCAAAAATGGTAAGAAATATTTTTAGGCTTGTCGTTCTATTAATTAAGTGCATATATTTCCATGTTCTCATGAATATGGAAGTCAAATAAGCGATTTCCGTCTGTCTGTACGCAAAACGTTCGGTTTTCCTAAGCCGCCAGAAAAACTAGAGATGGGATGATACACTTAATATTTCCAAAAATATCTCATTACAAGTGGCAAGGCGGGCGATTAAGTGACAAATTGAATCAACAGTCTGGCAACGCTCAGAAACCTTATTTTATATCTCTGGTTGTACCAGGGGTAGAAAATAGGATTTCTAAAATGATGCCCCAAGTAACTTTTTAAGTTCTAACATTAACCAGTTTGCACTGATTCAGATAATATTACAAATACAAGAAAGGGTTTTTTTTTATTTAAATTACACCTGCTAAATATCGAGCGGAAGAACATTTTGCCTGGCTGGTTTGTAAAATTAATTTTAATTGCCTGTCAAAGATATCCTGAATTTCAATTTTATTTACTATTTTATATCCACTCAGAAGAATAAGTTGCATCATTATTTTGCCTGTCACTGCTATTTCTTGTGCCTGTATGTGCTATCATATGTGTGTGTGTATATATATTACACAGTAGTTTTTTTTTGCTGTTTTAATCAAATTGTCGTGATTTTTTTACTGCTTCTTATTATTATTGTTGTTGCTGTTGTTGTATGTCGCATGAAGAGGGCGTTGGACTCTTATTTTTATCAGCAGCTTCAGCTATTGACTACAAAAGTTAAATTTTTTATTTCAGGGCAATTTTACATCTCGCGTCAAATAGAAATTGTAAAAGAACAGAACAAAACAAACGTATGGTTGGCGATGAAATTGAATTAAAAACACTCGTTATTATCATAATAAGAGGCATTGCATTATTGATGCAATTAATCTGGATCTATATTTTTATTTTGAAACTTCATATATACATATGTATATATGTATATATATGTATATTTATATATATACATATATATATATATATATATATATATATATATATATATGTATATATATGTATATATATATGTTTATATATATGTGTATATATATATATATATATATATATATATATATATATGTATATGTATATATATATATATATATATATATATATATATATATATGTATATATATATATATATATATATATATATGTATATATATATATATATATATATATATATATATATATGTATATATATATATGTATATATATATATATATATATATATATATATGTATATATATATATATATATATATATATATATAATATATATATATATATATATATATATATATAAAATTTAACATAAATTCTCTCAAGTATCATTTTATTGAAGTACGATTTTTCTTTTATTTATTCTCATGTTGCAGGTATGCGTACCACAATGTCCACCATGTCCACAATGAGCCCGCGAATACATCGCAAAGGTTTTCGTACCCCATCTAAAAGACATCCGGGCAAAGGTTTTCCCGGTAAACTGCATTCAGTCTCAAGGGTAAGTGAATAAAAAAAGTAAACTGACTTTCCTTTGTGCCTTGAAATATTTATCATCATGTCCTTCTGAGATTTAAATTAAGTTCGAACAATTTGCCTATGAATCTGAATTCGATTTAAAAAGTAAAATTAAATAAACCAAGATCATTTAATACTAATTGAAATTGTTGAGCTCACGAACTGTGCTCTGAATGAAAGGCGAGTGACGTAAAAGCTTGCAAAACAACTACTCCCTCCGATGAATTCTGTCGAGACTCGTTACGCTTGTTATTCATTCATTCTCATACTGATGAGAATTTTCTTCATCAGATAGCTAATTATGACATTGAAAATTCTATTGAGTTTTAGAATTAATTAGATCTCGAAATGAAGCTCAGAATACGTTCCATATTAATGATCATGGCTTCGGATAGATCCTATATAATATATCCTATAAAAATACATTATTTGGAACAGTTTCAAATAAGCAACAATTTGCAATTCATAAATATGATTTTAGAACTTCCAACTGTGCTCACTCGCATATAAAAAGTGTTGCCAGACTTTAAAAATATTCGAGTTCTTTAGGCACATCGAAAAACAAGATATTCAATATAAGAATTTACAAGTCCATGTCGATAAAGTTTTTTTTTTTTAAATAAAGGAAGAACATTTTTGGCTTTCAAAGTGAAGAAATGTTCCTCGATGTTCTTAATTAATTGACTAATTCTATTTAATTGTGTACAGAATCGATCAAATTGCTTCCATTATTAATGTTATTTTAGTTTTATAGTACAACATTTAACCGTCTAATGTCTCGATTATGACTTTGATTGTTATGACAGTTAGAATTTTTTTTAAATACGTCGTTTAATCCAATTCTACCGTCACTAATAATAGTAACTAATTAAAAAAAAGTATAATTTGTTATTGACGGTTATTAATTCGAAATTGCTTTGAAATTCATGTAATTAACCTCTAACAAAATAAATTTGATCTATTGAAGTTACATACCAACGTTATGTGTAATAAGGAAATGTTTTGTCATGCATCCACTCAACTTTAGTACTGGTGGGCTAATTAAAATTAAATAAAACCTCTTTTAATAAAACTAAACATGGCTCAAAGCTTTTGTACATAATAAATGAACAAGTTGGTTATAACACTAAGAGGTCTGTAATTGGTCTTTAACCATCACATATAAATATATTTATTCTTGAATTTAGATCGGTCCTGGCAAAATTGTACCCGGTAAACGTTTCCCAATACGACCACACCCACCACCCTGTGATAATTCAAATGATAGCGGCTTTGGTTTCGATCAACATGTCGAAATTCAACAACAACAGCAACAACATCAGCAGCAACAGCAGTCCAGTAGCCCCAGTTCAAGTACAAATATGTCAAATTCCTCTCCGCCCTCCTCCTCTTCCATCCACAATCACCAAAGCAGTCATCAACAACAGCATCAACAAAATACGATGCCAAACAGCTCGACATCACTAAGCAACAGTAGCAACAATAATAACCTGCCCTCAACATCATCATCGGCGTCGTCAGCAACAAGTCTTCAACATTCACCTCAGCAACAGTTTATCAGAGCCATACCCGCCTCAAGGTGAGTAAATTACAAAATTTCACTTTAAATTTCATAGTACTGCATGCATTTTTTCAATCGAATTGATGGCGATTTGTATTGTTTTTCAAAACATCCCAGCGACATTTTAGATCAGATTTAAATTCGGATTAAACAAAATATTAAAGAGTTACGATTTAGCCTATTACAAATAAAAACTATTTGCAAGTACTGAAATCAGTTCAATGACAAATGCTTTCGCAGGTTTTTAATTTGGCAGCACTGTCGTTTTGTGAGATCCGATTACACACTTTACCGCTTCTTTGGGCTCGAATTGATTATATTAAAATGTTTGTGAATACACTTAATTTGCAAAATAATAAAATTTGCCACTAGCAGCTCACTCAGTTTTATTTGAAAAAGTTTTGCATTTCAAGTTTAATTGAAGGTATTAAAATCATTGGCTAATAAAAAACTTCCAAAGTTCTACTAAAATCGAAATGTATTTATGACAGTGTAAAACTATTGGCCCGTAAATATAGTCGCACAACGAAACTGGTTTCTTAAAAAATATTTATATACAAACATAACCAGCTGCGAAATGTTACCTATTGCCATCCCTCTAATAAAACGTAAACTAGTGGCATCCTTGTAAAGAATCGAAACACAGAGATGTAAAGCCCTAGAAACAGGATGGTTGTGGCACTAATTCAGTACAGAAAAAGCTGACTTTAAGTGGTTTAAAAACAGCTTTAGATGGCTTTTAAGTTAAAATATTGCTTTACGTAGAAAGTAATTTTATTTGTTTATATGTACTTTCATTAACAAGTGGCGATAAAGAATTGCACACACAGTGACAGCGTTGCTGTGTAAATTAGATAATTCAATTGATGTTGATTTAATCTTAATTGAATTTAACAAACAAACAAAAAATGGAAGTAAATACTTGTACTTTGATTACAGTTTACGTTATTACAGTTTACGTTGTTAGAAACGACACCGTTTTGTATTTAAAACATAATTCTCTTATACCACATTTTGACCTTTCTAGGGTATGTTTTAAACGAAAATAAACATTAAATCGCGCAGGGCCAGTTTTAGAATTGAGATTAAAAATGTTGGCATACTTAATCTTCGTTTTTAAGTACAAAGTTCATGTTATAAAATTTTCAAGTTATTAGTTTAGTCCCATTTGGGCAAATGTTTACCCAAAAAAAGCCACTTTAGTGTGGCAATACCACAAGGCTTAATCTCCAACTTAAAAACCATTATCCGCATTAGTTCATTTCATAAAATTAGTTATATACTAGTCTGAATCTTAATTCTAAAAGTAAATGATTTTTTAATATAATTATAAACATTTTGCCTACATGCTTCTCTATTTTCGTTGAAATTAAAGTGCAACTGCAGTCAAAACTCCTTTTTTGCTATTTTTATTTGAAAAATAAATTCTCTTTTCTTAGCTTATTTTAATATACCCGCACGTATGCATAACAAGTTGGCATAATCTTGGCCGAAGTGATGAAAATTAATTGAGCCTGCAAGAGTTTTTCTGTTTACACAATTTAATGTCACAGTTTCTTGTTCATGATTGTTCACAACAGAAATTTTTGGCTGCGTAAAATTGTGTCGAAAAACTCATTAAAATGTACTTTAATTTCATGACTTGTGCTAAATTCACTCCAAGTTTTTTTTATGCCTCTATTTGTTTTCAAATTGTTTATTAATTCATGCTCACTGATTGTTAATTCTTTCTTCTTTCATCTAAATTTTTATTTTCACTTTACTTTGTTATTTGCTGCTGTCATAGGAAATTTGAATTTAATAATTTGAATAACTAAATTAATATTTCCCAAGTTATGTAGAAAAATAAAAAGTAGATATATAATTTTGTTATTACTTTCACACTTTGCAAATATTGAATTTTTTTTTGCAATTCGATATTTGCTTTAGTTTTATGAAATCAGAAACGTTAAGTATTTGTGTGACAAACATCTACATCTCATATAATTTGAATTCTTAAATTTGGAGTGTGAAAGTAATTAAAACCAAAATAGATTATTTTTAAGGCCTCTGATTATAAAAGAAATAAACGTACATTTTTCATGATATTGTTTTGAATTTAATTAAAAGTTTGACTCCATTTATAATATATACACTAGGCAACATTAGTCTGCGTACACCGAAACAAACGGTACTCACCACAGTATTATAATTTTTGTTTTAAAATAATGAATAACGAGGTTTTTTTTTGTTTAAAATTAAAAGTGTTTTTACTCATAATGGCAAAGCGAAAAGATGTTAATGTTGCTGAACCACTGTGTCAAAGCCTCGTTCAGGTCGTCCAGTTAGCTAATAGCGAAAGTGGTAGTGCAGTCTGTGAAGGAAAACTCCAGATACCTGCATCGAAAATTGCTGAAGACTTAAAGTGTCAGTTCAGCAAACATGTATCCAAAGAGCATATATAAGCCCGCAGAGCTCTGGAAAAACAAATATGTACTGCATTTTGGGCATAAAAACTTGTACAACCTTGAGTCCGCAAAAACTAAAGCCAACAGTCAGGCATGGTGGAGGTGTTGTGATGGTGTGGACGTGTATGGCAAGTAAAGATGTGGGCAATTTAGAATTTATTTCATCGACAATGGATCAACAGGTCTATTTAGACATTCTGAATTAAAAATTTCTCCGAAAGTGCTAGAAATTCGGGTATTGAAGATGAATACATATTTCAGCAAGACAACGACCCAGCTCATACTGCGCACGACACAAGACTTTGGCAATTGAAAACTCATCTACACTCTCCAGACCGAAATAAATTTCTTTTTCAAAACTCTGTTAATTCTAAAAATGTGCCTTTGCAATGCAAATATGTTCTTATGTAAATAGGAGTTTTGTTGTACACACACATATATATATATATATATATATATATATATATTTATTTATTTATATATCAAATGAAAGTATAATTTTAAATTTCAATGTTGTACGCAGACTTATGTTACCTACTGTGTGTGTATATTTATATATTGTTTAATAGTAAGATAAAGTTTTTATGAAGTAATAGAAGCAAGAAGCCATATCTCTGACCTATTTTATCCCGATATTGGGAATTGTTTTCTTTTTCCGTAATTTGGAGGCAAATAAATTTTTGGGAATTAGGGCTCTATTGTGGGATGAAGGGATTTCTTTTTAGTTTGAGGTTATTCTTGTTAATATCAGCATCAATTTATATATTCCGATAATAGCGACATTAATAAATTCAAAAAGTAGGGATATATTCATAGAAGTTTCTTTTTAGTTGATTTATTTTTATTTATGTACACATTTATAACAAAAAAAGTTACGTATGAACTTGCCAAAAAATTGACAAACAATCAAATCAATGCACACCAAAAAAACTAAAGACTTAAAAAAATTCAAGGTCATATAAACGTTTATTTTAATTTATACAAACAAAACTATACTATTAATAATATATTAAATAAAATTTATGTACAGACTGTTTGTTATAAACGAATATTTAAAATGATGCATAAATACCACAAAACACACTTCCAAAAATGCATAGAACGAAAGAATACTTAATGAGGAATGCCTTCGAGGTATTCAAACCGTATGCTATTTAATCTTATGGTGTTTTCTTTTCTAGAAAACATCTAACACATAGAAAAGTTTTAAAAGAGAAATTATTTTTCATGAGGAATGTTGGATCTATTTCTAATAAATTGCTTATTTTGATATGGCAAAATGTTGCCATTTTCTGTTAAAAAGTGTGAAAAATGTTGCATTACTTTCTACAAAAGAAATCGACATTATTGTCATGAAGTCATTTTATTTTAAAACAATCTAAAAAATGTTCAGCAGCACCCAAGGGAGTCATAAAATATAATACATCTTGTTAAACTTCTGCAGCTGGCAGCTACTTAACGTTTTTCCACTTGCCGCCGCCAAAAATTTTTATTCGGCTCATATCACTTTTAGCAGCAGTTTTTGTATAAATACAAATTTATTTCGTTAATATTGAAAAGTATTATTAGGAGATTCACACTGTAGTCATAAAGTCATAAGTCATAAAATAATAGCACGAAAAATATGACTAGTGTGAACAACCGGTCATAACTTGGACTGCTAAATGAATTTCTTCATACAAACTCTAATAGCTTCTGCCTTGTTATGAGCTGAATAAATTTGTTTTTGCGCCGGCATAAAGAAAAACGTTCAGCGGCTGCCAGCTACGTAAGTTAAACGAGAAAAATTTTTCATTTGTGTATGTTTAGTTATTGCAATTTAGTGCTCTTTTAATATATTTATATAGATTTGAAAAATTTCTTAACCGTTTTTTGGTCGTGAATCACATATAAGTAACGGCGGCAAACTTTTACTATCGTCGTCTCGCCAAAAGATTTGTCAGCCGTTCAACTCAGATCTCTAGAGCATTTTATGACAACACAAAAACATACCTAAAAGAGTGCTATTATTTTAAGACTTATATGCAGCACAACAGCAACTTTTTTAAACCGGTCTAAATTTTTTTTTACTTTATGACAATATGACTAAATAACACGAAGTGTGAATACCCCGAATATAATATACTATAATAAATTGAATAAAAATGAAATTTTTAGAAAATTTTGCAAATGTTTTAATGTCATTTTTCTTCGGTCAGCATGATAATTCACTGTTCATGAGAACAACAAAGCGTTTCTTGCGAAACGGTTGTCACACCGCGCTCACTATTTGACATTTATGATCAGTGTACTCTGGAAAATCATGATGAATAGATTGAGGCTTCAATAATAGTACTAAACTATTTACATGTAATTTAAAAATTAGTCATAAGTTCGTACGATTTACAGATGAGTCCATGAGGTCAATATTGCGGCTTAACCATTTGATTAATTTGCAAAATTGCAGCAACCGAATCTGCAATAGAACCAAGAGACTATTACATCGAGAAAAAATGTAAATGAAGACGGAGTTGGATAGACGGACATGTCAATTGGCACGTCTTGAATAACACTGTTTTCTCGTGTTTGACACAAAAATACGCTAGAAGTAGAGCAAAAATCTTTAAATTGACCACATTGACAACAAACCAAAACATTTGAATTTTGAAAGCACATCAGGAATCAACAATTAGTGTGAAACAAATTTAATTTGCTAATTTTAAATGCTTCAAAAAATTATTTTTACACAGTCAGAGAGAGAGAGAGAGAGAGATAGAGATAGAGATAGAGATAGAGATAGAGATAGAGATAGAGCTATAGAGCAAGCTAATGATAGATCGAGTTTTTCGTCAATCCATTTATTGAATATTTGTTAAGAAAACTTTAATTTTATACGTGTTTAGCGAGTTAATTTATTTCCAACTTGTTGAATTTCATTTGTTTATATAAGAAATAGATTAACAATAACATTATAGTCCTTGCACCGAAGCAATTAAAAATATTATAGAGACTGAATTCTTGAAATAATTGGAATTTGTTTTGATTTTTATATAGAGATCTTTTCACACATACATTTTCGATTACACAAGCGAAGTGCCAGTAATTTCCTTTTAGTTGGGATATAGAATTCAGCTGTTTCAACATTTTTCGTACGTAACTGTTGTTAAATAAATTGAATGACAATAAGTCGGTTTGAGTACTTTTCTAAAAAAAAAAAAAAACTAGTAGATGATTAATAGAAAGAAATCGATCTCAAACTTATGTGGGGTAAAAAAAAATACAAATCTTGCTGAATGGATCGGATAAGACAACATAAAACACCTTTGAAACCCATGAAAGTTTCTGGAACGAAATATTCAACGTATACTACCGGGTATGTGAGACGTCGGTTAGATGTACGGGTTCAATGGAACGGTCTCGATTCTGGGAATAGGAAACAAGTTTTTGTTATTGTTAATTGTTTAATATCAAGAAGATTCTATTTTAAATTCTGTACAAATATTATCAGTTCACAAAGAATATAAAATAATATGGCCTACTAAAGTCAGACCAAGAGTGTGTGTGTGTGTGTCATTATTTTTAAATTACTTGTATTAATAAAAACTGTTTTTTGTTAAAATTAATTTTGTCGTTTTGTTATCGCTGTTTATCATCTCATAAGTGTCACATATGGAAATGATATCTCTTCCCCTCTGATATACTGCGTAAATACACAAGCGCGTGTACACGCATACATCCATAACATACGAGAATGTGTATCATGCATATATTCATATTCAAAAATTGTAAAAGCTTATAAGATTTCAGAGTCCGAAGCCAGTGGCATGCATGATTCTGCTATTTTCGGGCAAATTCTCATCTTCGAAAATGAATACACTCCATTGCGGTGGAGTGAAGTCGTTAGACCTCAGCTACTCAGCTCAAGAAGCCAATATTAATTACGCAACGTTGGCTGCTGTAATGCCAGTGTCCAATTGTTGTTCAAGGACTGTCCTTTCGGTTTAAAATGTCAGACTCACTTTCGATCATGACAATGCACCATTCGTACACCACATTTTTCTCGCATTCTCGCGGAACTGAAAGAAAGCGGTAGCATATGGAAGAAATAATAAGATATGTGAACTGAAAACGACACAGTGATTTCTTCAAGTGCTGACTCCTTAGTTAAAACCAAATTGCGTAGAATGTTCACTCGGCCAGCGAAATTCGGGTTTCTCTCTTTCATTCAACATGTTTCGTCTTGTAAAATTCGGATTTAGAGAGCAAACCAAGTGATTCACTTTGTCGTGTGAGCATTTTGAGTTTAACTCTTTGCAGCTGAGAAAAATTATATTCTCATACTGGCTTAAAGAGTTGAGTTTAGTGGTAGGCCAGGCCACAGTATTGCCTCTATTCAAACTTTAAGATCAGGAATTAACCCATTTACATTATCAAAGTTCTGGGTCCTACTTTGGCCATTTTTTAAATATAAACACAAGATCCACATTTCCTTTCCAAGAGGCTTCTAAATCACAGGCAATCGTTTTGTTGCTTTGTATTTTGTTGAGCAAAATATCGGTTTGTGCCGTATTATTAGATCGCGCCCTACTCTCTTTGTTTTTGTTTTGTTCCCCACCAAAAAACAAAACGAACAAAATAAAGGGAAAAGTGGAAAACATCGCCGGAAAAAGATCATTCATGATAAGGGAAATTTAATAATTGCAATTTTAGGGAAAAGGAAAAATGTCGAGGAAAAAAGTATTCATGATAGGGGTGATTGTCAATGTATAATCCCTCGAGCAGTGAGCAACCTGAAATGTGTTTGTATGGCACCTGCTGTCTTTATTCGAATCGGACCAGCCATTTATAATAGAGGAAGTGGTTTTTAGAAGTCTGAGAATGGCTCAATTAACTCTTTATTCATAGACAGATTCTATTTTGCTTGGAAAAACTCCTCCTTCTTCAGCACCGTAACCAAATTTCGACTACATTCTGTGTTTGTTTTCTTATTACGGCATTCCGACCGTTTAACCATTTAATTCTTGAAGACGGGAATACAACGGGCGACATAGAAAATAAACACTATGCATATATGCCTGCCGTATGTCCTCCTGTTGATGATTCTGGATTTCTTTTTGTGGAGAAATATTTACATATTTGAAAGCGATGCTCAATTGCCATCTTGCAGAAACGCTTTCAGGGCTGGGTACATACACTATCATGTTCCTATTCATGTAATCACAAATACATTCGTAACAATTAAAAATAAAATAACGATATTTATATTGATATAAATTTGTTATAATAATAACAAAAAATTATAGCTAAATTCTGGAATTGGATTTCCGTTTTCCGTTTATATAAATTTGAATTATCCTCCTTCGTTTCCATTTTAACACCCACTGTACACAATTTGCTTGTTTTGTTTGCGTATCTACAAAAATTATCTCACATATTTACTGTTGGATATATGTATTTAACTTTTTAAAGTAGAAAAAAAATTTTAACTCATACTGATAAGATAGAAAACGTCGCTTTGCAACACAACAAATTTGTTTAGAATAAACTGATTTTAATTCAATTTTTCTGTTTTGCTTTTTTCCCCTGTAAATAAAAATTTTTTTTTTGTAATTTTTTATTAGCTTTAATCTAACCATGACCTACAATAAATGAAATAGTTTTTTATTTTTCACATTTCATTAAAAATTAAATGTGCATGTATTTTGTATGTAAGTACACACATGTGTATGTATATATATCATGGGCTAAGAATATGTGTGTATGTATATGTTTTATTTTGCACTGTTTAGAGAATTAATAGCTAGACTAAACGAATTTTTATAAAAAGTTTTCTTATTAATTAATAAATATTTTTATGAAAGTCACGTGACTATTCTATATATTTCTATACTTTTCACAAAATTTTATTTCTACGTAAAAAAGGGGTGCCGTTTTTTTACCACGACTATTGAAATATTTATGTACCGCTCATAAAATAGTTGTGAAGAGAACGATTTGAAAATTATAAAAGTATTCACTCATAACTATATACATACATAGATAGACTGGATGTTCACATAAGTGTGTCGAAGCGAATTTCGTTGGAATTTCCAACATCCTCCCGGATTATAGTTTTATTGAAATCAGCTAATTTTATATATATATATAATATATATATATATATATATATATATATATATATATATATATATATATATATATACATACATATATCGCAGATTTACATAAAAATACCTGTTAAACCATACACGTTTCAACAAAATGAGTGGACGTTAAGATACCTAAAAGTGTACCACAAAGAAATATGTGGCTTATTATCTTTCATTCCCTAATGCTCAAAATAAACAAGTCAGCAATTTGTTAGAGTGTTGCTAATAAAAAATATATATTGTTACATAATTGACAATATTAGTGTTGAGTGCAACTGAACAGCTACTCTATATCAACAAATGCAACGCTGCAAGAACTTTTGCTGTAACGAAAAAATTGCTTAAGTTGATTAAACATTTTCTTAAAGTTGGCTCATCTTAAAACATGCTTAATAATCGTTTATAGTGCCAAAATAACTGTGGAATTCATTAATGTGTTTCTTGTTTTTGTGTAATCTTTTCTATGTTCATATTTAGAATAATAAAATAGTATTTTTTAATTCAACTTTATGTGCGACTATGGTTATGGGTCCCGTTTCAATATTTTTAAGCTTAAGATCTCTTTATTTTAAGTTAAAATATTATTTACTTTTCAATATTTCATCACTCCTTTGTGTGACGTTTTCAGAAAATTAAATATTGAAAAATAAATAATAGTTTAAGCTCAAAAATATTCGGTAATATTATTACCTAAAAAGAGGTGAATAAGAAAAAAACTAAAAGAATTTTAATTTCATCTTACAAATAAAATTTTGTCGAAAACCAGTAGATAACAATATCATTTTATAAATCCTGTTGGAAAGATTGAACATTTTTCTATTAAAAATGAAATAATCAGCCCCGCTCTGTGTTGCATTCAAAATGAAAATAATGTACATTATCTTGGGATTTTTGTAACAGAAATGCCACGTAAATTCACACTCTATTTATTTCGAGTGAAACACAGAGCAGAGCCAATAATAATAATTAAATTGCATGCAAACAATTGAAAATTAAAATTGACCATTAACAAACGTTATCATAGATCTAGACCAGCTAAAAAGTTGCCATTTTTGAATGATGATACTGAAAATACTGAATCAGAGGATGAAGATTTCTGTACCGATGATTCGGATGATAATTATGGCGGGCGCCATCGTAAAAATCTCAAAATCACAAGCCATCAAATATCGTCATCATCATCATCCTCTTCGTCATCATCATCTTCTTGCTCATCAGCAACGTCACCCCATTCTGATAAACATCATCATAATCAAAATCACAATCATCATCAGCATCATCATCATGTGGGATATGGTATAAAACGTAAAAGGATTGAAACCATTCCGGTTGATTTGGACAATGATGATGCCTGCAGTGAAGATGCATTCATACGTAAAATAGCCAGTGCTACCAACCCAAACACAATTGTACCGATTGAAAATGCAACGGCAACAATAACAGCTAAAGTTAGTGTTGCTAACAAACGACCGGTACAGCTACAAATACAGGCACGCCCACATTCGCACACTACTCTAGCAGCTGCGCCAACAACCACAAAGTAAGATAGTTTTTTCAAACACTATTTTTAAATCTTAAATGTATTTAAAAAATTTTTATGACTACAATTTTGACTATCTTTGTATCAAATTATTAGGACAAATTATTAGATACATAATAAATAAGTTGCTTAGTGCTGTCTGTTCGCTTATATATGTATATCGATCTATGTAGTACTTACCACTGCCAAATTATTCCCTGTGAAAAAAACTCCCAATTTTGTTTATATATACATATGTATATGTGTGTATGTATGTATGTATGTATGTATGTATGTATGTATGTATGTATTTATGTATGTATGTATGTATGAAAACAAAAACTGTTTGCTTTATTATTTCTCAAAATCATGGCCATTTCTTCCCAATCATTGAATTGTTTTTACCTTACATGCATTTCTAAATATTAAACAAATAGTGACGCACAAAAGTCTATGTGCACTTTTAGTAACTTGGTATCCAAAAATTATGAATTTTATCAATATACGTTTTCTCAAAATTATACCATTTTCACATGAGACTTTTTTGTGTCACTATCTGCATACATTCATACAAGTAGTAGGCTTTAAGATATTTATTAAAATGTTTTGCAATTTTATTTTAATTCGCAGATTTATTGCCGCCAGCCCTAGGGGAATGACCAGAGTGGCTCACAAAAGGCAAACGGCAATACCTCCTAATAGTGTTGCTACCTCCTCAAATGGACGAGTACAGTTAGAAATTGTTTCACAACCAGAGCAGCAACACAGAGCCAGGTAATATATTAATTAACTACAGCAGCATCAAAATATTAAATATTCGTTCTTGTTTAATATATAGATACCAAACCGAAGGCAGCCGTGGGGCTGTAAAGGATCGCAGTGGCAATGGTTTTCCTATAGTCAGATTAGTGGGCTATAATAAGCCCACTATGCTACAAGTATTTATTGGCACTGATATTGGGCGTGTGGCTCCTCACATGTTTTACCAAGCGTGCAAAGTTGCTGGCAAAAATTCTACTCAATGCAACGAGAAGAAAGTTGATGGCACCGTTGTCATTGAAATTGACTTTAAGCCTGAGCAGGATATGATTATAACATGTGATTGCGTGGGAATATTAAAAGTAAGTTGATTAGACTTTTATTGACATGTTCAAAAAGACACAATTTTGAAAAAAAAAATTATCTGCCTTTAAATGACCAAACATTGTTTAATTTGTCTATAAAACATTAACATTATCCTCCGTATAATTTCATGTAAAATAAGTTCTAAATTTTAGTAACATGAGAAAGGAATTCTTCACAAATGTTTTTCCATAAAAGTTGTATTATTATTTAACCGAGTTGAAACCGATATTTTCTAAAACTTTGAAATATATTAATAAAACCATAGTTGAATTGCTATATAATTAAAGTTACACCTTTTATTATTCTTTACTTTTTGCTATTATTTTATTTATATATTTTGAAAAAAGAAAGAAAAAAGACGTTGCGAAATATTGTTAATGGAAATATTATTTTTGTACTTAAATACAGTTTTTGTATTAAATGGTTTTTTTTAAGTGCAGTTTATATAAATTGAATTCGATTTGATTTCTTTTCAATTACTTCAATTCAAAAAGTTTTTATGTTAGATACATTATCTAATAACCAGTCAGTATTTATCCAATTTATATAAGCAGGTAACTATAAATGCTAATTGTTATCAATATTAATGATGAATGTAACAGTTAAGAAAACAAGAATAATAATGTAGAGGGTTTTTGGAAAACTATTATATATGCATGTATGTATATGTAATGAACTTTCAATGAATGGATATATTCATATTGTTTTTCAGTAGAAAAATTAATATGAAACTAAGATCTTAAAATGCATGCGATAATAATAATTTGATAAAGATTTCTTCTAAGTAATGAATTTACATGATTCCTTATTAATTATTACAAAAATAGTTATTTTAAAATATAATACATTTACAGAGTTGCCAGCTGAATATATTCAGAACGGCTCAGTGATGAGTATATCCGAATATGGCCGTGTAGGGTACTATTTAGATAGCATTTAACATTAATATTCAAATTTATTTGTTTAAAGAAATATATTTAAATCGTAGCAAAATTAAATAGCGATGCATATATGGAAAGTAAATTTTACTTCAACCTTTAACTATTTTATAATTTTAGGAACGCAATGTTGATGTTGAACATCGTTTTCCTGAACATCTTGCCCAAAAGAACAAAAAGAAGTCAACAAGGTGCCGTATGGTATTTCGCACACAATTAACACACGATGATGGTACTGTCGAAACTCTACAAGTCTGCTCAAATCCCATAATATGCAGTAAGTTTAAACAATTTTGTTTAAATTTGTTTTTTACTTACGATCATTTATATTTGTTGTTTAGCTCAACCACCGGGTGTACCAGAAATATGCAAAAAGTCCCTTAACTCTTGCCCAGTAGATGGTGGCCTAGAATTATTTATTATCGGTAAAAATTTTCTCAAAGATACGCATGTGATATTTCAAGAAATCTACGAAAGTATCAATGCCAACAATGATGATGATCTCAAAGCAGCTGCTGCTGCAACAAATGATATGTCAGTTATTGGAGCAGAATTGTGGGAACAAGCAGTGTTGCCAGACAAAGAATATTTACAGCAAGTAAGTATTTGAAAAAGAAAAATATATAAATATATGCCTTCATCTATTAACAACATATAATTTTCGCTATACAATAGACCCATTTAATATGCACTGTGCCACCGTTTATACATCAAAATATAATAAAGCCCGTTACCGTACAAGTGTCTATTATATCGAGCGGAAAGAAAAGTGAACCGCATTCGTTCGTTTATACGCCAAAGGGCACCTATACACCATTAGCAGCTGCAACTACTTTAAGTAGTGCAAATATAATTCATAATAGCCTATCTTCGACTCAAGGTATTTATTTTTTGTTTAAACTTACTTATTAATTAATTGCATACTGATTCTACGTGAACGCAGATAAAAAGCAATATAGAATTATTAGCCGCAATTCGTTTCGTCTTCTAACAATATAATTCCTTGGAAACTCTAGCACTATTTGTGTACTTGAAAACGTTGTAGCGAACAGTCAGTCACTTGTATTAAAGTTAAAAAGATTGATATTTTTAAATAAATATATTCGATGCAATTAATTTGTTATTGTTTCGTTAAATCTTTGCTATTCTTATTAGAGATCTTTTCACACGATCACCTACCAATCCATCGATGGCTCAGTCAATACCTTTGCAAATAGAAATGTTTTCTAGGAAATTGTTTTGTAACTTGCAACAAGTTGAGTTTAGTATTTATATATATTTAATAGTGGAATAAGCGAATACGACAGAAATATAAAAATCTTAACGCCCTGATACGGTAGTACTGTAGAAAGACTGGCAGACATTGAAGTATAAGGTAACATAAGATTAACACTGCAACATTCAATGCAAGCATTTTGTCTATGAGTAATTTATTAAATTAATTATTAATACAATAGGGCATTAAGGTTGCAAATTAAAAAATATTGTATCAAATCAACGTCTACATATTTACACATATTTACTTCTAGCTAATCGCTTATGAAATCTTCTTGTTATTGTTGTATAACGAAAACACAATGTTTTAATTATTCATTGAACGAGTTATAGTTATTATTACTAATAATTTTTACATAAAACGAAACAATAACAATTACAGAATATCAATTAAAAACTACGTTAAACACTGACACGTTCTTAATGAGTGCAGTTTTGCTCTGAACTTTCCACAAACAGATACAACTCGTTTAGTTAAGAGCGTTTATAGATGCAAGAACTATAAAACAAAAACAAATAAATGTTTTTTAACATGTTGGTTTCATAATGATCGATTGAAATCGTTTTTAATAATTTATAGTTTTTATTACAACTATTGAATAAAACATATTCTTTGTCATAATTTGATTTTAGTTCTTGTATGCAACATCAAAAATAACGACGTTTTTTCAGATAGAGCTTTTTTATCATTAGAGAATAAACACCAAATTCAATAACAATCATTTGAAGAAAACTCAAAAATGATGATAACGATGCTGCGACAACGTTCAATTATAAAAATGTTAATATTAAATCAATGTCTATTTAAATCAAATTATTTATATCTCAAAGAAATATTTCAATTGAAAAAAATAATGGATGTGTGTCTGATGCCAACTAAGAGATAAAGTCCTTCAAATTTTGTATGTGTCTTGCAAACCGTTTGAATACTTTTGTTAGCTCAAATTGCAGAGGCAGCTAATTTTTGTTGACTAATATGCCACACTTTGGTTCTGACACCACAACCTCAGTACTAATAGGTCGGCGTCACTTCCTATTGTCTGTATCGACACTCGTGTTAAATATTCACTTTTTTTATCGAATACGTTTTGAGTTATAAAAGTATTTTAATTTGAGATTGTCAAAATGAGACCATATTTTTTAAATGTTAAAACTTTTTGTAGCGAAAATCAACAGAAAAAAGGTGCGTAACGAATCGAACGGCTGACACATTGCAAATAAACTGTTACGTTTTCTACAATTGCTCCTCAAAGCGGAACGGTACGACAACATCTCAAGTAGAACAATAAGATTTTACTAATTCTACCTTAACATTCAGTAATAAGATAATAACAGATAAATGAGATTCTAAAGGACATTTAGAAAAATTTCATTCCAAATCAGAAATATCTGGTGTGGCAATGCAGACATTGATTTAACATTACGATAAATATTGAAGGAATACAAATCGATAACACATTTATCTGCGATGTTATAATTTTAAGATAAATAATCTAAGTCAACAAATAAAAATACAAAACTATAATTTATTTCCAATATAATACATCAATTAACCAACAGGAGGCAGCAAATTCAAAACTAATCAAAACAACTCTGCTCAGTATGATTGAATTTTTGTGAAGTAGTTAAAATGTAGGAAATGTTAATTTTATGTCGCATTCAATTGGATATGATTCGATGTGAGGAAATCTAAAACGATGGAAAAAACAGGAAAATATATATTAAAGTTAAAAAAGTTAATTTGAAATCTTTAATATTACTGTATGCTTGTGTGAGTGGTTGAGATTTATCTGGTTAGTGTAATAAATATTTTTATTTCGCTAAAATTTTGACTCAATTAAAGATGAAGTTCCTTAAAAGTGCGACTGAGAGTCAATATTTTAGCTGTTGGTATGTGAGTTCGAAGCAGAGTTTTCTTGGTTAAAATTTTGAATTTCTTTTCTACTGAATATCGGCAGCCAACGAACTTTCAGATTTTTATTTATTAGTTACTTGTATGTTACTTGTAACATTTCTTTTAGCCTTAGTTTTCCATCTCTATTTTAAATTAAAACATGAAACATATAAACGCATCAAAGAAGCAACAATTGGATATAATTTGTTAGAACATTTTATTTCAATAAATTTTGAATGCACAACCATAGCAGGAAGCTAAAAAAGCTAACCGATGAAATGAATAATAATATCATAACAATTTTTAAAAAACATCTATAAAATCTTTTAAGAAGTGTGTAACTTCAAGTAAACATAAAAAAAGTTATGTCAATAATGCAGTTTATAAAGCAATTGAAACATGATATTTCAACTCAGGAATAACATTGAGTGAATAAGATCTACCTTTTCAATGATTTCCAATTATTATCATACAAACATGCCAACAACTACAATTGAAAAATAACCATTATAACAAAACTTGAAAAAAAATCAAATAAAAAACCCAGGATTTATAAACAACATTAATCTGAAAATGTTATTTTTACTTTATTTTCCCTCTCTTAGCAATATAGGTTCATGAAACGCGATTTATTAAGAAATAAAACATTGTATAAATAAAACTATAATTTATAATTAAATCCATAAATATAGATCAATCAAATATAGAAAACTATAATAAAAAATCTCCAAGACAATATAAAGAAGCTTGTCTTTACAAGACACAAAATCTAAACAGGAATCTAAATTGAAAATGGAAAAGATCAGAAATGGAAAAGCTAATAATGCCCATATAATGGAGCTTACATTTGCTATACCTTCACATATCCATATGTAATAACTTGAAAATGAGAATGGAGGAAGAAAGCGAACAAACCAATAAAAAACAAAAATTGAATTAAAAATGTGGAATAACCTCAACATGATGTGTGTTAAAATGAAAATGACGATCTTAACTTCATTCACCTTCATCTTGAAATCATCATCCTTCCTTCCCCTCTTCCAGCTGCTGTTTGTGTTTGTATGTATACTACTACCACTACCAAACAACTTTTACTACTCCACTGTTTTGCTGCTTTGGTGCTGTTCATCATCGGCTGCATCTGTACATTAGGGTACTGCTTAAAAACTAAAGATTAAATGAAAATTCATTTCTTTTTTTGAACATAAATATATTTCTTACACATATATATACAAATACATACATATATATATCAGAAAGTGCAACTTAATGTCATATATAAATAATATAAGTAAAACACATAGTTAAAAAATATTTTACATAAACATTTTAAGCCACTTTTTCTTGCGAATATTACTAAATTAAATTACAAGCAGAGGCAGTTGACTTCTTCCAATTTTTTTCAAAGCATTATCATTAATTTGTTAACATGTTGAAATTCATTTCATTTCATTCGTCATAAAATAATTTAAGTACCTGTTTTCCTTCAGCATTCTTAATTAATTGTTTTCACATTTAAACTAACTATTGTAACACATACACACAAACACATTATGTACTAAAGGGCCAAATAAACTACACAAGCCGTTTGGTAATGAAGTTGGAATCAGTTACAATTTTGTGCAGCCAGACCACTGACCATTTACTTTCTTTCGAGTGTTTAGCGTTTCACTCGTACTAGTCAACTTCTTCTGAAGAATTTTCCAGGACTCACCCCATCGACATCTGTGCACCGATACTTTGTAAATTTATTTTGCAAAGCATTTTGCCAATACAGTGCTAGTGTGTACCGCTGCAAGCCTGACTTTGTATTTAGAAGTTGTTGTATAATACTCATTCATATCTATGAATTTAAATAATTTTTGAAAATAAATAAATTTATATGAGAATTTATAAAAACACAACTTTCCATTCCCGAACGGATATCAGTTAGTACTGAATGTCTATTTCTCAATATTACTGGCTCTTGGCACTCGGGCACAGTTTTTAATTCCTACAATTTTTGTTCTTTTTCAAACACACGCGACTAACTAATCTGGCAGAAAATGTAGACATAGATCGCTTTGTAGGTACCAGTTTATTTTTCTCACTTGTTTTTTTTTTCATTTTCATTCATTCATTTATTTTTTTACATATTACCCCAGCGTAATTATTATGCCCCAGCATTATTATCATTCAGAAGTAAAATTGATCTATTGAATATGACTTACAAAAAAAAAAGAAAGAAAGATTTGTCTTATGTGGTAAAGGAGTACTTGGAACACTGCCAGCATTCTTTAGTTTATTGCAGAGGCATAACAAAAATTATATATGAGAAATCATCTCACACATATTTGAAATGTCCAGTATAGCAGTTTCTATTATGATGAAATAATCCAAAAGTTAAGTCAAATAAAATACATCATCCTATTTGACTCGAATGATTGGACTTTGCCATTATATACGAAATACAATAGCTTCTAGATACTCCTGTTTTAAAACGAGTTTTCGAATATTTTTTTCGCACATTTTGGGATGCGTCCTGGCGATAGCTTGACGAATGCTGATAATCAAATACTCCAACGTATCTTTAGTTGAAGTTAAGGTGATCAAATCTCACAATCTTAATGAGCAATTGAAAAAAAAATTTCTCTTTGTTTAAAAAAGAAACAACATATATTTTCAAATATACCTGATTTTTTCCAATTTTATAATTCTGTCTTATTGGATTTAGTTTAAAATTACGAAACCCGTTCATTTATAATAAACATAAAAGCGAACTTTTTCTTATCATGTGCTTATAATGTTCTCTATTTTTCTTTCAAATCTGTCCTCATTTTTTTTTCCATAAAAACACAGTGTACATACCTGCATATATTCAGTTTTATTGTTTTTGAA
The DNA here is from genome assembly GCA_963675445.1 of Linnaemya vulpina. Classification (NCBI taxonomy): domain Eukaryota; kingdom Metazoa; phylum Arthropoda; class Insecta; order Diptera; family Tachinidae; genus Linnaemya; species Linnaemya vulpina. Next base: position 26,589,484 of record OY776280.1, read on the forward strand.
AATGTAAATATTCCAGCGTTTAGGTCTCGAGAATAAAAAGCGGTCTTCCTTCAGAACGACTTAAAAAGAACCAATGAAATGAATGTGTGATGTCATCTTCCCTACTACTTCTTGCAACTAAATCTTTACTATGTTTTTGTAAAGTGTATTACATAAGTTTGGTAAAGTAAATACATACTCTTGTATGTACATGCATTTGTGTGTATGTATATATTATTTTAATATAATTATTTTATATCATATAAGTTTTTCCTCTTGTATTGTTTTCTGTCTTAAAAATCATTTCAGCGGGTAAAGTGATTGTCAAGAGGAATTAAAAAGGCAATAAATATTTGATTCCAGAACATGTCCACAGCGAGCGAATGCAACAATTCATTATTTTCAAGTATTTTTCAAAACAAAATACAGAGAAAAATACTGCCGAAAGTATTGATAATTAATTCTCTCTTCGGCAAATGTGGCAACATTGTTCGTAATCAACTCTTATTATCGTGTCTTACGAAATGACCGGTTCGATTGTAAAATAATGCTCTCTCTTTGTTTATATAAAAATATATTATACATGTAGTTTTAAATATATGTAATTAATTCTTCTATTTCCCGCTGGGGTTATTAACAATATCATTTCATACACACTCATTCATTAACACTGCCATCAGTCTTCATCACACAACCCGTTAAAAGTTATCTGATTTTACCTTTTGTGTATAAATTCAGATAATCTAGAGAGTTGAAGTGGCTTTTCACAAGGACGGAACTGCGGTGGTTTAAATAAACTCGAAGGAGAAGAGATGAAGTGATACAATCAGCCTGATTACAATTGGCGCTTTTCGCCTACAAATTGAACAGTTTGTAATAGATTAAAGATAAAAAGCTGAATTTATCTTTAATCTTTTACAAATTGTCGAATTTCAATGTGAAAAAGACCAGCCGTTATCAGACTGAATATATCAATTGATGTGGATTTAACGGACAAAATTTTTGTTTGCAAAAAAAATGGGAAGATTTTCATTACATATGGCAACTTTGATTTTTCGATTAAATTTTTCAAAATTTGAATCATGCTGCCGAAAACTCTTAGTGAAAATAAATTTTTCCGGACAAATGTGCGAATCCAGAAATATATCTGTGCAAAATGCTTTCATTCTCTCTCTCGCACTCTCTCTCACTCTCTCTCACTCTCTCTCTCTCTCTCTCTATATATATATATATATATATATATATATATATATATATTTAAAGGATTCCAATAGAACTTATAAAATATGTAATCTTTTGAAAACACATCACTCGGATTTCAATACATACGAATTGAATTTTGTTAAAAAAAAAAAAAAAAAAGAGCTCGATATCAGCCGATCAACAACACTACTTCACCAACCCTTTTATTCATAGTTTGCGCCTAATTCTAGTTTTAAGAATTTATTTTATAAAATGGATGCGGTACATAAATACTTTTAAGAATATACGTTAAGATTCAAACCTTATTTCTACTCGAAACGAAGTGGATATTAAATTATACAGGAAGAGCGAAAAGAAAATTGACCCGGATTGCTTGAGTGTTGAATGGATAAAAATGTGTTTGTGTGGGTGCATTGAAGAGAGATTAGTGGTATATTTTAATTGGGGCTTACGAATGAGTAGGTGGTAGAGAGCGACAATCAAAAAGGAAAGTGTGAAAGGATATTGAGAGCGTCATTTGTTTTTGTGATTGTATGGGAAAAATTACAAATCATCATTCTGTTCCAATTGTCTTTAATGTGCTTTTTCTAAAAAAAAAAATTATATATTTTCTGTCTACTTAGCAAACAAATGAAAATCTTAAAATAATTAAATTATTTTTAAACGCATTCGAATGGTTTTACTTTCAGTAATCTTGCCTTGATTACTACGATATTTCTTCAAATTAATAATTTATTTGTTTGCCAAGTAATTTTTCGTTTTTCTAATCGTAGTTACAACTAACTGGTTTTACAGCCTGCAATTTGTAAGTGAAATGGAAGTTTTCGTTAACGTTTTTGTATTGAAAACAAAACCATGTAGGAACTGATTCTTTATTGTTTTTGCTTTAATAAGAAAGCACAAAGAAAACTTTTTAATTTTATTTACGAAAACAAGCTGTGTAATAAATCAAGATATAAGAACATCTAGTCCTAAAATTAAATTACTTTGTTTTTGATTTCCATCAAAAGCTTTTATAGTTTTAATTTATTTTTTAACACATTTATTTTTTAAATGCGAATATCATATAAGCAACTCATTTAAGAAATTAGTTACGTTTTATAAATACATATTATGGCTAAGAAAATATATATTAATTATAATTCTTGAATTTTAACTCCTTTTTACCACCAACAACAGTATTTAAAACCTTGTTTTTAGATTTTCTTCATGAGAAATATTAAAAAAAGAAACCATATATTTTTATTAAAATAAACCATAAAAACAAAACGTTACTATTTCATACCTTTGGGCGTTATTAATTTCTTTTCCTGTGTATTTGTAGATGGCCCATTCATGGACACACAAACTGCAGCGGTAGTGGCAGCGTCCTCCACTGCTCTGTGGCCTAACACAGAAACGAAGCATGAAATTGATGCCGACATGATGCCACCACCCATTACAACACAAATGCCCATGATAGTTAGGCGACCATCCTTGAACAACACTCAGCCTTTGATGTCGGACCAACAATTAGTTCACCTCAATGCTGTGGTGGCAGCTGAAGCTCTAAAAACAGAACTTATGGACGAATCATCGCAAAACTCTATGGCCGATGGTATGCACTCACCCGAGTCGGTAGTAACTGGTTGTGGCATTGGCGGTCCTCAGAGTCCAACAGCTTTACAATATCATTCGCGTTACAGTCGCAAGGGCAGCATGGACGCCATGCTGTATGAAAATAACAGTTTGCAAGGTTTCCCCGTGGCCGCAGCTACCACGAATACCACACCAATGGAAGTGGCAGTGGCTGCGGCTGTTGAAATGGCAGTGAAGAATGAAATAGCCAAGGCAGTGTCAGTGGCAAAAGTTGATAAATTTATTACCGATTTGGCCAAGTCAACAAATGTAGCCGATGCCACAGATCCTGTGCCAGAACCTTCACTATTTGGCGTACCAACTACTACTGCCATCGATCATGCACTCACTGATATTTTGACAACGCCACAAACAACAGCAGTAGCCGCTGCAGCAGCAGCAGCCGCTGTACTCGAGCGTAGTCTATCCAATTCCTCTGCCAGCTCGTCATCAGCTTCGGGCTCTCCACTTGCGGGAACTTCTCCTTCCAATACACACCCCAGTCACAATTCGCCTATAACACAAGATATAATATTGAATTCAGAACCTTCCGTTCAATTAACACCATCGATGCCGCTACAGCAACTATTGCCATCTGCATCTACAACCTCGGTAACAGTTAATACAGAAGTTAGTCAAACAGCTGGTCTTTCCACAGACATCATAATGAATCCATCAGTCTCTCCCTCAACTATACTTTGCTCAGATAATGGAGCAGCTACCGCAGTGGTGCCCAATATAATGGCTCCTCATCAAGTCACTATGGCCAATTCCATACTCAACGATATTGCTATGCAGTCCCAGCCCACTCAACAAGATGCTGCCGTAGCGGCCTTAGCTTTAAGCAACATTATAATGACACCACCTAGTGATTCAACGGTTACAGTGCCGCCCACACCCAGTTCTATGCAAACTGAGGTTACCACAGCCACCTCAACGGCTGTCAGCAACATGATTATTAAAGCCGCTGCCGATTTTATATCCAATCAAGAACAACAAACCCAACATCATCACCATTGTCACAGCGCACATTCGCCACAACAGCAAATAATGGCAACACAAAATGTAACTGCAGATCCGCTATCATGTAATCCCTTAAACTTGTTGTTAAATCATTCGGATGTCGTTCCAACTGCGCAGCAACCGAGTGTAGCGGCAACGAATGTTGTTAGTGATCCTGTTGCTAATCAATTTCCTGCATTGAGCATGTAAGTCGGATATGACAATTAGTTTATATTAATCATATTATTATTCGCATACATAATCAATTACTTCTTGGTTGAAGTAATAGTATCTAGAACTTCAATACAAATATGTAGTTGTCAATATGCCTTCCGTTTCTCAATTTATTATTGTTATTACTTTTTTAAGAGCAACACCACCTCAAGAATCTCTGATTGTTGCCTTGGCTACAGAAAACGTTCTACAGAAGTCAGTAGCAGCTGCAGCCATAACCTCGAATGGATCCGTTGTTACCCAAGAAACAGCAGCACCTGCTACACCTAATTTACATCCAGCAGCTGCCGCTGCTGTTGGAGCAGTAGCAGCTGCGGCTGCAGCGGCAGCAGTAGCGCCCCTGGCACCAATACCTCAAGACTTGACCACAATGTCCGATCAGGATCTATTAAGTTATATTAATCCCAGTACATTTGATCAAGGTATGTGTCATTCAAATACTGGTATTTGCAGCAAACCAAACTGGCGGCTTCATGCTAGTTTTTATAGTCCAATTTGTTTGTTTCTCTGTTGTTCAATGCTTCCCTTTTATTATTACAGTTTAAAAGAAAACAACTCTAGAGGATTGCTGCAAGAATCTAGCGGACTAATTTGCTGCAAAAGACTGCGAAGGAAATTTTCGTTAATTAAGAAAAAGATCTAACTCTAAACTTGCTAAAGGGATCATTTTTTATAAGTAAGAAAAATAAAACCAGTGTTATATTAGTGATAAATTAAGATAGAAAATCCGCACATAAACATGCACTTGTAAAAGGCCTTATTCCTAATAAATACAATTGTTCAATTCACAGCTCTGTGTCAAAAGAAAATTGAAATATGTTAAAATAACTTTAATTTATTTTTCATCCGACATCTGAAGTAAATTGTGGACGTGCTTGAAGATCAAATCCAATACATTCATCGAAACCACTATTACAAGTTTTTAAATGCATGGAAAACACCTACAGCTGCATTCATAGGGTTTTCCAATGTCATACAATGCAGTAAATAGAATACACAACTAAGATATTTTTGTTTCATATTAAATATAAATTTAGTCAAAAATTGTTACCGAAATGTATGTAAGTAAAATCGATTGAACAAATACAACCGAAAACATTTTACCAATCAAGAATCCAACTTTCCATCTCTCCATAGGGTATTAGTTTGTGTTGAATGGTAAATAATAAAAAGTGGAACAATTAATTGACTGTGTGTGATAGCAATTTTGTGTAATTGGAAATGTAAATTATAAATTATAGGAAATTCTCATTTCATTGCTGTTATAAATATTATTTTCAATGAAAGTTTACGCTATTAGTATTTCGGGAACAACACAAAACAGAACAAAATGCTTGTGTAAGTAGCTATTTTTGGTTTTTTTTAAGAATTCAAGACAAAATTTACATATGTATGTATATCCATGTAAGCTTAATTCATTGCCATTCGGAAACTATATTTAGTTCCCTTTTGAGTTTTCTACAAGAATTAGTATGCAAGTTTCATAAGTATATATGGATGTTTAAGCAACCGATAGACACACTGCTCATAGATCTGCTTAGGTTTGTGTCGCATTGACAATGCAGTATGGAAAAAAGAAATAGTTCTGCTTTTGAAATGAACCCAAAATTGTAAAGAATATATCGCCTATTTACCGCAGTACTCTCATAGCTCAAAAAATTCCCAAATAAAACTATATTTTGGGCTTCAGCAAGAAATAGATCGGTATTAAAAATCAAATAAAATAAAACAGATGATTTCAGGGTTGGATAATTGTATCTTTTTTTTTTGCGGTACATAAATGTAACATACGTAAAGGATACGTAAGATTCAGCCTAGCGCGTTTACTTGTTTTCTATCATTTGTGACAATATCAGTTTGTAATTCCAAATATAAAAAAAAGTACAAAAACTAAAATATAAAATAATACAATAAATAACTAAAATGAACGTAATGTTAAGAAATTGAAATTGAAATATTATTTGGCAAAACCATAAATCTCACAGATATATGAAGTAAGCGTCAGCACAGTGTGTGTCTATAGACCTCTTTGGTTGGGAAATGTGATTACAGTGCTTATGAATTCATCAAATATACTGCATTAAGACAACCCTTCAAAATTTCAATAACTGATTTTATGATTTATTATGTTTAAAATTTGATGGCATTTTCGAAGTATAGAGAAAAGAAAGTCATAATATTTCAAAACCGTTTCAAAGATGAAACTCAATAATATTCTGGCGTTTCAATTTATATATTAAGTATATTCATTTTTATGTTAAGAATAAGGCCATTTATGTTTAAATATTTATATATATATGTAATTAAATATTGTAATACTATCGAAAAGTCAATTTTAATTTTCTCATCTCCTTGAACAAATCTTAAATACAATACATAAATGTATGAATATGTTAAATATATATGACTGCCATATGAAAACACTATTTTTTATACAAAGAAATTCAACATTAATACATGTTGTCTTTTTATAATATGCTAACTTATTTTTATACATGCGTATGTATGTATGTACGAGTAATTAATTTAAAAAAAAATTCAAAGTAAGCAAGCAAAACTTGTGTGTCTATTTATTTCCAACAAAAAAAAAAAAAAAAACTACTGCAATTAAAACCGGGAAATAATGCTTTAAAAGCACTCGAAAGAAAATATATACAAACATTATCTATACGAAATATATACACTACTAACTATAACTATAAAAAAATATTTAAAAAAAGTTGAGTTCTTTTAAATAAAATTAAAAATGATTAAAACTTATGCTGCATATTTACATTCTCCGTAAAGATATTTATGTGCGCTTGTTATCTGTTACGGATGAAATAAAGGCGAGAACACAATATAGCATTATACGACATCGCTAGCCGACATAATAGAGCGTACTAGTGGCAACGCTTGTCATAGTCATATATATATTTGTGTGGCATTGACTTTCAATTTGTAAATATATAAACTACAGCACAAATGCGATGACACAAAATTCTGTGTTGTGTTCTCAGCTTCAATGTATGTGAACATTAAAAATATCCGTATGTGTAGCTTGTATGTCTTGCTTTTTTCATTTCTGTCACTTTATATTTTTAAAATTCTTAAGTCTGAATTATTTTATTTAATTATTTTAAAAAATGCCTTATAATACATATAATTTTTTTTTGTATATTTACTGATACATATTTCCTTTAAAAAGAATAAAAGCGTAAAACTATTGAAGAAAACAATTTTAACCGAACGGAAGTTTTGTGAAGAAGAAACATTTTGGCAGAGAGAAGATTTTGAAAAAGACTTTTAGTTGTATCTCTAAATTTTGTTATATATTATAGTTTTTTTTTTTTTTAAATCTAAACTAAGTATTAATTAGTCATGTTAATTTAGCTAAGTCTTCACAATGTAAATTTGATTTTTCTATATTAGGTTTAATACGGGTTTGTAAATAAATTATATACTTACATTAAGCTAAAAGAAGATATGAAATAAAATTTCATTTGGTTTATACAGATTAATATTCATTATGAAGTTTTTCATAGCATATAAATGAATATGTCTTGTATCGAATATTAAAAAAAAAAAAAACTAAACGATTACGAGCCCAAAAATTACTTAAAAATAATTTTGGGCCCGTGTTCTGTTGAAGATGTAAACTGAATTCAAAAAGTCCAAAATTTATTTGTGGTATAAGAGCGAGTTTTTGGGATTTATATCAGATATTTTGTCATCCCTAATCTCTGTTTTTAGTTTTTAAGCTCATCGAACTTTATTGGAACGTTTAAGCAGCCAACTTTGACGATTTAAACTTCTCGAATATGTTAACACTCACACATGTATAACAAAACAGCTGTAAAAATATAAGCAAATAAAATAATTAGTACATCCACAACTCAATACATATTAAACTCAGTCCTTAAAACGCGCTCTACACAAATTGGATCGTCATTAAAGAGCTGCAGCGCTGGGTGTAAATTATATGTTCGGTTTTGTTCTTGTACCATTTGTCTAAATATTAATTATATGTATATGTTTTTAGGTATTATGAATAAGAGCTGTTAATATTTCTATGTCTCAAGTCGTTCTGATAAGTTTAAAATAATTTATCGATACCCTCTGAACTACACGACACATAAAAAAGGTCATAAGGTATTTAAAAAAAATGCGAATATAAAGACATTCAAAGAAATGCAACTGAAAAATTATGATAATATCTTGACTCTCTCTACTTCTCGTTTCTCCTAACTATTATAAGATTTCTCTTACGCTGTTTCGTAATAAGGAAAAATATTTTAACATAAAAATAATTAACTTTCAAAATATAAGACAGTATGTGTGCGAATAACAATTGATTTAATTTGTTAGTATAATCATATATGAAACAAAAACAAATTTTTATGAATTGTTTTTGTTTTAACAGAATTCGGCTGTGAATTCTTCTTTCTAATAAATAAATTATTGTAATTCAACTCAATTGAAATTTCAAACTATTTTATTCAAAATTAATTATTGCGTTACTTTTAATAAATATTTTACATCAAATTAGAATTTCCATACGTGATTGAAGGGACTACATTGATTTGATTCTGTCAATTAAAAATACAAGCGTTTAAACAAATATCGAATAATTTTAAATTGTGAACAAACACATTTCAATTCACAAGCAAAAACTTAACTTTAATTTGTCATATTAATTAGAAAATTTATTTATGTTTGCACACAGAATATGCTATCGCCAAATTTGTAACTGTATGATTGTTTTTCGATAGAAAAATATATTCCGTGGGTAAGAGATTCGACATGTGGCCGATAGATAAAAATTAAAAAATTCAATTTGTTACTACTATATGAAAGAAATTAAAAAAAACACTAATATGTATATTTAAATTAAATATTATTTTGCTAGAAAAATTATTACACATAATAAAATTGTTATTCTGTTTCATATTCCGAGTTAGGAAATACATTAAGAAGAGGGTAAAGCCGCGTTTGCTTAAGTAAAAAATGTGTTTAATAAAAACTAATTTTTGGTATATGTTGTTTTATATTAAATTTTAAATTAATGGTGGAGTATGACCAGCTAACATCTTGAAAAATTCAAAGCGATTGTTTTGTTATAATAATTAGTAAGTTTCTCTTGATTTAATATTTTATAGATTAAATGTAAACAGCTTTCATTAAAATTTTTATAATTTTTTTCACTGGCATTTTAACTAAATAAGGACGAAATTTTCTCTCGCCTCGACACTATTTTCATATCATATGAATCGCAGAATTCTGCATCCTACAATTATTTTTAATAGAATATTTTCTTGAAATATATTTTTCATTTGTCAAACAATGCGTAAATTATTATCTAAGTCAATAAATCAAATAAATGTGTTTTAAAATGAAATCTATAAGATTGTTTTTGGTGTGCTAATGAATGTTTCAAAACGAAGCAAAACTATGAAAAATATTTTATATGATACATATAACGAGAAATAGGTATTTTAAATGTTTACAATATATTTTAAGGGATGACGAAAAATGAAGGTTTCCTAAAATGTACAATATGAAACTATATATATACAACTAACTATTATACACGTTTATTAAAAAGATATTGAATAAAAATATAAAACAACAAACAATTAATTGAATTTTACAGTACAAGATATACAAATAATAAATGGTTTCTAAATAAAAAAAATAATGTGTTTCTTTACAGCATCCGCTTGGGAACGGAACGTCGATCATTTGCAATTTTGAATGTCTTCAAAAAAAAAAGGTTATTAAATTTAAGTTGCACGAACACACTCCAGTTTTATTCCAAATTTAGTTTAAGATCATGTAGGAGCTCAGAAGTTTTTGATGTTCACAAGACAAAAGAAAAGAGAAAGTGATATTTAGCGGTAAGTGTTTCTGAAGTCCTTCTAACTTTTACTCAATATATAATTTCTAAACGGAAATCTAACGATTAGTTTCCGCCTCAAGAACAAAATAAGGTCATGAGCGCCATCTACTGGGTATTTTAGTTACTTGCCAGGTGCTCATGATTGCACAGCACAAGTTTTTACTTTCAAAGTGTGTATTTCCCTGACGCGTACACTGATTTTCTGGAACGCAGTCTGATGAGTATCAGCTGTCAAAATCCCTCGTACATTTTGTTTGGTTTGCGCTAAAATAGCGGGATAAATAATTCCTTGCATATTATTATTTAATTTCAAACGATATATGTATGTAGATATCGCCATAATGTCGTACCGCGCCAAAAGCGTAACACGGTGATATAACAACCTTTCAAAGTTTGTCGAAACTTGTAAACTCGTCTAACAATCGAGTTGTGAAATAAAAGGACTCGGGAAATTATCATACAAGTGCTATCTGAGGTTGCTATATATAAGAGTTTTGTGTGCGTATTTGGACAGAGTGTGAAAAGGAGTTCAGCTTAAATTTTAAGCTGCCTTGGTAAAAAGTCGTGCCTTAAAACAAGGATATAAAATAAAATTAGCTGATGTAGAATGTATTATTTTACCACGAAACAACAAAGGCGAACTACCAGGTTGCCCCATTAGCCTAAGTAACTATTAGTTTTTGGGCACAGCTATTCAGTTCGGAACTGTCAAATATTAAATTGTTGACATGTTTGTTTTTTATCATTTTATTGAAGCTCAAAACTAATTTAAAGCACAATAGAAATATGGATAATAAGATAGAATTCATCGGATCTAAATTAAAACTATTGGAAATGGTGTTCACATATAACGCATACATGCATGTGTGACATTAATGCCACCTGCTTATATCATCACACCATCAACAGATGTTTGCTTCATGTAAGCAAAATATAGTTGCCAACTACGCATGATGTTTCCGCTTTAGTTCTTGTGAATGAATTTGTAACAAACCAATCGTTTTAAGCAACGCAAAAAAAATTTGTTAAATATTTGGCAGCAGGAGATTAGTGGACTTATTAATTAGTTTACCGTTACAGCGCGAGAATAGTGTATCATAACAGGTAAGTTTGAGTTTGTGTATTACTTGTTTATGTCGCCGGCTTGCATAGAATCTTCTTTGCAATGCTGGAGTGGTACGATTTTAAGATTTGGGCACTTGAAGAAAATTCTGCTTAACAGTTTGGGAGTTATGCTACTCCATAAACAATATCGCAGATTATAAACAAGGACCGTGTGGCCTTACATTCCTATTAATTAATTTGTTCATATTGATTGATTATAAATATTTGCTTATTTACACACACACACGCACACTTGTATGTAAAAATATAATCTTATAAACAATTATATTGGGAGTTGCCAGTTCAATGTTTTACGAATTTACCTGTTACCAGTTTCAACAAGTGGGAACTGCAAACAACCCTGTGTTTTGTTTTCATTCATCGCTGCCGTTATACTCAGAGAACGACAAGAGATTTAACCAAATTGAGCCACATTTACCTTTAACAAAAGTCAACCATTTCAGTTAACAAACGACTTTCGACACGTGCGGCTCAATTCAGTATTGCAAACGGGAAAATCTCAAATCATATAAGATAAAGTTTAATAACAAAATAAAAAAAACTCGTTGCAAACAGAATAAATTAAGTGAAGTAACAAAATAAAAACAACAAACAATATTACTATTATGTACGTACGTTCGTATGTATGTATTAAACTCGAAATAATAAATAACATACACAAGATTTTGTTGTTGTACATCAACGGTTTGTTAGTTCTCCAACATATTCACAGTGTGCATGCTGACTTATGCATGTGGGTACAATAAAATAGAAATAGTGTTTGTATGCTGTTGACATTGTTGCTGTTTTTATTTAACTTAATTTTTATTCATACTATTCATAAATACTGTGTCTATGGGAATGTAACCCTACTCCATAATTCAACACAGAGGTGAGATTGTATGTGCTTTCTTATATTCTATACCTATAATTATTATTATAACTGTTGCAATGTTGTGGCACTTGAATAAATGTGAGACATAATAATTCTAAAATATGATTCCGACTAAACAACAAATGCCAACAACAATAAAAGGCTAATAATAATAATGCCACACATACAAACATATGAACTTAATTATGTATAGATGGATGTACGTATTTATATAAATATTTATGCACTTGCATGCATAAGTACACAGATGTATGTATGGGTATGTTTGTGTGTGTATCTTTACAATGTAGAGTCTACATGTTTATGTTCTTTTGTTTTCATCTTTTTAATGGCTTTTTTATCCGGAAGGCAGTTCCTCGGCAGCCGTGTAAAAGCTTATTTGCGATTTGTTGTTGTTACAACTGCATATAATAATAATAATACAGTTTTTTTTTTAAAGTTATAAATGTGTATGTGTGCGAGTACATACATACTTATGAACTCGTATTTATAAATGCTGTCTCACGATATTAACTATTTACATACATGTGGGGAGTGGGTTGCAAAATCAACGGAAAATCAGAGCAACGTTTTCAGATATTATAAATCAAAATGAAACATGTTCAGCTAGAGGTTTTTGTAAATTGAAATTTCCAATGAATTGTAGGTATTTACATTCACATTAAAACAATTTCGAAATGAATAATTCGTTTAAATATTAAACTGTGTTTGGGTACATGAGTTTTCGAAAATTCCAAAATTCCAGAATTTAAAATTATGGCACAATACAAAATTTTGTGCAGGATATATCTGCAATACTTGATGTTTGTCAATATATCGGCGATATTTTACTGTCTTTTTAAAAGTTTTTTTTCCTAAACAATTTCCTTGTTTTAAAAGCGATTTTTGTTTGTTCTTGTCAGCGAAACGTTTGTCCTCCTATTGCTAAATTTTGCATAGATGTTTGTATGCGATGTCTACTATGGGAAATTTTTGCAACTCCGAATTGTAATTTTAAAAGAAATACAAAGTGCACAGAATATTTGTTTTTTTAATACTGGTGTTGCAACTTGTGTTGTCATTCGAATGAAAATTATTCGAAAATGCTAAAACATTTTTTTAAAATATATATTCCAATAAAGAAATTTTTTCTTATATAAAATAAAATTACTTAGACTACTTTTTGATGAATATTTGAATAAGATTTTTTTTCAACACTTTTTATAAAAATTAGCTTATATTTTCGAATGTGAAATAGATTTTTTTTAGTTTACTTATTTATTTACTATACAAGTTGTTAAGCCTGTTTGTATATCAGAATCGTGAGAGCTCATTGCATCTGCTTTGAATAGTACGTGAAAGGCTCTGGGCATAGCAATTAAGGATTCAGAAAGGGTACTGCCTCTTTAATAGAACTAGAAGGATAATTGCTTCTTATTCTTATATTCTTATAGAAGAACCAGAAATTTTATTCGAACGATTATAAAGCCCGAATGATTGACAACACTAGTTGCAATTAGGGCATTCAATTAATCGCAGTTTTGTTTTGATCGGTTAATCCTTAGATAATTCGTCCAACTCTTTTGGCTTCTATCAAATTATTTATTTTAAAAATTAAGAATTATACTCTGTCAAACTCTTTTGGCTTCTATCAAATTATTAATTAAAAGTTAATAACTCCCTTAACCTCAATTAAAGTAACTGAATATAAATGAAACTCTTTTAATGAGTCCCACCGCTTTACCTTTTATATGGTAGATGAAACAAATAAATTAACGCATTAAGAAAATATACTTAACTCTATTATGTCGGTTAGTCGGTTAATTCAACGAAATCAACTGCTTTAACCGTTAATCGAAAATAGCCAATACGAAATAAATCGAATATCCAATCGGTTGGTAATTATTCGGTTAAATGATAAACGGTTAACCTATTGTGGCCCTCAGGGGCCCCTTACGTTCGTTGAGAGGGCAGATAGGAAAATAGTCTGTTCTGTTCCGTAAATATAAATCGAATAAATTTCTCGTTTCTTAAAAATAAATAATGACCCGATTGATGTATTTTACATTTTATTTAATAAATTAATATCGAACATGATATTTTAAGCAGCAGAGAGAGAGATGGAAATATGCAAACAAAATGTGGATTTAATCCTTCTAAATCGAGTCGTATTAAATCGACTCCTTTTCCAAAGCATCCCTGATAGAGTTGTTGTAGCCAGTTTGTTCTTAACTTCAACGGCGAAGTGCTGAAAAACGAGGATGCTGTTATGCCTTCTTTAGCTCATGGCAGCGTCAATCGCTGTTGGCTACCCTTCAGCGACCAGTGCTATGCCTTCAAAGCCGACAAGAATTAACGCAATCCGGAGTCGAAGGCGAGATTTTAGGCTTCGTAGTGTTAGTGTTCACTAGTTTAGCCAACAACACATGCAATATTATTTAATTTTAAACACTTTTGAATTTCCCAAAGAGTCTGCTTTCCATTTTGGATTAAAAAAAATAGCAAACCGAATTTAATACAATTTAAAAATAATTAGTAAATCTGCGTGTTTGAACTTGAGCCGGAATAATAACTCTTCGAATAATAATTTACGCACTCATGACCAACAAATATTTTTTTTATATATTTTTTAAATTTTTTTTTTTTGAAAGCATTTTTAGTTGCCAGCAGCAGCTCTTGTTTTCAGTTTCTAATCGTCTATTTCTTTGCCTCAAAAAAAAAAAAACTATTGCTGTTAACTGTTTCAATGCAAAACTTAATTTATTGGAAATTAAATTAAACTTTTATTTACTCGTTTATTTACTTGTCTATTTACTTGTTTCATATAAAGCGCGCTTGCAAATTTTTATATAATCGCGTAAATAAACAAGTTATTTGCGAGTATCTGTGTGTCTTTGTTGCAGTTGGCATTGTTATGAATGTATGAGTGAGCGTAAACAACATTTTTAATTTTCCTTTAGATAAGATTAGCAGCAGTGCGATAGTATTTCACTTGTCGCTGTCGTAAATTCGTAAATATTTACTTGCACCATCTCACAATCATAATGAAAATTAATTTACAAAAAAAAAAAACTGCAGCATTTAAATTGAAGAAAAAAAAGCGGCCCAGGAAATAAATAAAATTGGCACCATTTTCAGATTTGTTTGCATTTTTGTTTTCTTTTTTAAATATGTACTGCATATTGAGTAAATATTTATTGGCAAATAAGTGCAAAAAAAACAAACAAAAAAGTAAAAAGTAAAAACTGGAGCAGTTTAAGGGAACGTTGCTTTGCAAACACGAACACTACGTGCACTTGCGCTGGCGGTTGCTGTTTCTTGGAACACAAAAACTATTCACAACAAATCAATAGAAGGAGTATTAAAGTTCAATATTTATTGCAAATTGCCTTGTCACCTTGTATTTGGCTGATAAATTTTACGAATTTGGTGAAATTTGATGGTGTTAATTTGGAAATTTGCTTCCGCCATTTTTCCATGGATGACCTAAACGGTGTGTAAACTATTGGCTGAAATTGTTAAGTTGCATTCAACGAAACTGCAGATCCATCAACACGAATTTCTTTGGCTTGAATATAAAAATCTTGTTCAAAAGAGAAACTGTTAAACCAGAATTAAATTTAAATGAAGCCGCAAAGCATCAGCACTTTCACTAGAGTGATATTAGTGATGGGCGCCGTTCAGACAGGATTGGCGGGAATTGGAGAAACATCTTGAATGTCAGCGCCACTGAACGAGAATTCGATCGTGGTTCAAATCTTGATTTGATCTTCCGCCCAGCGTAGTCGATTTCACTTTTGAGAATTTGCTAGGAATTGATGGAGTTATTTTTAAAGCAAATTTAAGGGAAAAACGGTGTGAAGTTTCTTGTGATGCTGTTCTATGGCTTTGGGAAGACCTTCGAGCTCGAAGTTCCATTGAAAGTTCAATAAAACACTCGTATTTTTATTTTCAAACTTCTATGAATTTTGAATGAATTAACTGATTCGCAAGTCTTTAGTGGTGATTAAGGTAGTTTTTTTCAGTCCTATAAAAGAATCGGGAACCCCAGCTGGACCTGTTTTTAAACCAAATAATTTTCGAAGGAATCAACCGATTTAGACCTGGTTAGCAGCGATCAAGTGAAGGGTTTAAATCGCACGATCTATGCCTCCCAAGCATTCGTTGTTTTATGCGCTGTGTGGCATGTGGCACCATTTCGTTCTCATCGCACGAAGCGCTCGCCATTCACAGTTACGTTGATGCTTTTGTTGTTTTTGAAAATGTACGATCCAATAATCCACACCAACCAGTGCATATTTCGGTGTGCGTTGGCAACTCTTGCAATGCTTCTGCCTGCTCTTCACACCAAATACGCCAATTTTTCTTGAGCACTCGTTCGTTCAACTAGAAATGAGCTTCGTCGTTGAGCACAATTTTCGAATAAAAAAGTGGATCTTCATTCGCAAGACTTTTGATAATGAATCAATTATAACATGTTGCACAAAAACAGCTGATTTTGATTTGCCAAACAGCTGAATTGCCAAAAACAGTGTTGTCAAAAATAACTTTGCCTCAAAAATACTTTCTACAAGGCATGCTCAGGCATGCTCTGACAGTTGCTTCTCGCACAACACTTACAATTTTGGATTGATCTCGCACAAGGGGCGTTCTGCAAGTCGCTATCGTTAGACTTTTGATGAGTTAAAAATGTTCAGAATTTTATATAAAACAATTTCAACTGCAGTTTGTTGAAATAATTTTAATCGAGTTGGGGGGGAGGAGGCTATCCCTTCTTTCCGCCGCCAGATGTTATTTTTTTTTATTTGTCGCAATTTGTTCTAAACAATTTGCTGGGAAAAGAGTAGATTTTTGTAACGTATTTAAATTGTTTTTATATGAAAAAAAAAACGCAAAATCGGCCTGGCCTTAATGGCCTTAAAAACCTCGTATCTTTTATAATAAAAACTTATCAAAATCATTTTTTTTTCTTACTAAAATCATAAAACATTTAATGTTCTCTGCTAAGGAATTCGACTTTGACGGCTTTTTTTCCCCCGTTTTGTAATCAGTTGAAATTGTAAAAAAAAAGGTCGCAAATATTTCAACAACGAACAGCGTTGAATCCGAATTTGTATTTGCCTGCTTCAAATTTTATATTTCGTTAATTTATTTCAAAAGATTTTTTGTTCAAAGATAATGTGCCTTTTAAGCAGGCAATTAAAAGCAGATATTTTTGGTTGCATTAAAATGAGAAACCAAAATGAATTTTCAAATGACGTCATAATTGTTTCTATTGAAAAAATGTTGTTCGTAAAAAAGTAAGAAATTACAACTCTATTCGCTCGAATGACTCAAATTTCGGTAAACAAAAATATATTTTTATCAAATTGTTTTGTTTAATGAAATTAAATCAGCAACAGCGGTTTATCTCTTGTTTGCTTATCTGCGAGAATAAAATTAATATTTATTTAACAAGTCACTGTTGGAAATATTTGGACGACAACTTTTTCTTTCTCTTGTCTGGCTGACGAGTTTTCCTATAAAAAAATTCAGTTCAGGAATCTCTAAAATTAATTTTTAATTGTTACACGAAATAGTTAAAAGACTGGCCAAAAGTTGAAGATAATAAAAATTTTAAATCGCTCATTTGCTGCAATAGTGCCATAACTGCAAAAAATGTGATTTCGTATTTCATGTGATTTCATATTTCCATCGAATTGTTGGAGAACTTAAAACAAGTGTTTTGCAAAAATTTTTAAATTTATTTTTGGAAATACGTGTGTCTTACTAATGACATGTTGCTAGCAACATGTTGCTTAACTAAACTAATAAAAGACGGTGACCTTTCACAACAATTTCTCAACATTCACATTTAACATTTCTAAAGCGAAATATTTAATTTAAGAAAAAAAACTTATTTATATCGTTGGTTTGTTTGTTTGTTTTTCTCACAAAATAGTTGTTAATCAATTTTATAATTTGTTTGCTTTTTGTAAATCATTTTGTGGTTTCTTCTACTCATAATCCGTTCGAGACTGACTGGGACTGTGATATTTCTTGGCAACAATTTAAAGGTTCGATTTTCTAAGAGTTAAAAACATTCGATACATTTTTATAATGCGGTTTTGGGCGAAAGGTAACGAATACTGTTAAATTGAAGGCATCTTTTTTTTTATTATTATACTAGTCGTGGCTCAAACGGGTTTCAATTTTCACACGACTATTAATATTGAATTTCTTGAAGGTCTGTGGAGTCCTCTTATTCATATACGAAAGTGTTATTTCACAATTTTCACATACACACACAAACATTTACAAACATAATCCTCTTTATTCATAAAATACAAAATGTGTTTGGAATGCACAACATTTTCTTAAAATTAATTTCAAATACATTTTATTGTTTTGTGAATGCGGAGGAATAGTTTTTAATAAATTTTAATTTAATTGTGCTGAGTTTGCGCAGTTTTCACAGTTTCAATCAGCAAAGAATCAGCCTTCATTTTGGGATATACTCTTCTGCAGCCAACTTCAGGTGTAATCTATTATTTAACTTAACGATATCGCGTTGTTTTAAGAAAAAATATTCTGGCAACATTTTTCTTTCAACTGCCAAAGGACATATAAGGAGTGCTTTTGGCTGGCAGAAAAATATTAGCTCCGTTTAAACACATACAACAATGTTGCATACATTCAAGTAATAAAAACGGTCAAATAAACAAAAATCACATGATGGACTTCATTGGCTACAGGCCAAATTTTTGCATTGAAACAAAGTTGCTCAACATTCGAGCAGAGTTCTTTAAATTATTTCAAAATTGTTATTTCCTTTTATCATTTACGAAAATAAAATTGAACGTAAAAATAAAAAATTCATATATTTTGTTAAACGGTCTTTGAAAAATTTAAAATAATTAATTTATGAAAAAGTTTTTCAAATATCTTCAGAACACTTTAAAAATATTTCAGTAAAATATTAAAAATTTTATAAACATTTTACTATATTTAATCAAAAGCATGCTGGGACTGCCCTCGATGTAAATAAAATTTGTAATTAATCATCATTAACACTTTTTAAGAGCACACATTTTTGACACTCCCCGTGTTACATCTAACAATTTTGAATAAAATTTTGTTTTTAAGTCTAGACTTAAAACTTCAGGTGGCTTGAGTTCGAAGACCTGCGCAACGGCTGGTTTCAGTGTGAAGACTTTTCCTGAACTTTTTTTTTTCAAGTTTAACAAAAAACTAAAAGCATTTTTTATTTAATTTTGATTAATCATGTATTTTACTTTTGTATTTCTCCTCTTTCCCTGCTCAAAGTGGAAATAGTTTATATGAAAACTTGAATTTCAAAGCTCAAGATTAATGAGATTTTGTTGTTGCTTTATCTTTATCTTTACAGAAATTATATCATAGGAAATACAAAAAAAAAACAACAAAGTGAAAATACAAAAAAAGCAAAATAAATAATTAAAAACAAACAAAATATGTTGGGGAGGAGTGCCTTCTTCTACAACTGCGTCCAACCACATCGCACCAGCGACTTTCTTTTCCACTAATAATTTCCAAAAACACAAAAAACAACAACAGCAATCATTCTTGAAACCGAAAACAAGTGAATTTACGGAAAAAGTTTCAAAGAAAATTACAAGTGCTTCTTAACAAATAAAAAATCCGCCAAAAATAAAGCAACAAGTTGTTAGAAAAAATGTAAAAAAAAGAATAATTTTAACTTCTTCCGTGTCTAAACACGATTATAAATTGAATCAGTGCATAATTGAATTAAAAATATTAAATAAAAAGAACAAATAAAACCATATTCCAAAGCCGACTGACGGACTGTTAATGGAAAGCCTTCAATGCTTTTTAAATAAAAAGCGAAATTAATAGATTTTATTTGTTTGTTTGTTTGTTTTTTTTCTCATTTTACTCTACTGCAGTCATATAATTTTTATTATTGCTGGCAACACAACAAACAACAACAAAACTTTTACTCTTGCAATCAGTCATTTTACCACTTCGCTTGTTTCGCTGTTCCACACACCGCGACTTGCTGCAACAAAATAATAAAAACAACAAGTCAAATAAATAACATTAAGAAAAAAAAAAAGAAAAGAAATGGATACAACCACTTCAAGTATTGATACGGCCAACAGCAGTGGCATGAGCACAATGAGTAGCAACAACAGCAGTGGCAGCAGCAGCAGCAGCAATGCAAATGCAACAGACGCCACAGACGGTTTGCCGTTTTGCTTCATACGGGTAAGTTTACGCAAATCCCAAAATATGTCATAAAGAAATTAAGTCAAAGACATGCGCCATAAATATTTCGTAAGGAATTTCAAATTTATTTCAGAAAAACAAAAAGAAAAACATTAAAAAAACACTCAAAAAGCATTTGAATTGAATTTTGTTAAACCAAAAGAAAGACACGACTGACATGACTCACTTGAATGTTAATGCACTATTTGTGCCATGTCAAATTGACAGCTGTCACTGATACTTTCGATACACTACCAGTAGCGAAAGTCGTCTGTCTAATCTCTTTTCGTAAATTAATTGATTTTAATGCGCTCGAAAATGTCCAACAGCACGAGTTTTTAGTTTCTTAAGTGCGTTTTACATGTTGCCAAATAATTTTCTCCAACCAGTTTTCATCAATAGCGGAGATATTAATTGCTAGAAAATATATAAAAAAAAAAAAAATATCGAAAACTTGCCGCAGAGGACAAGTTTTTTTCCAACCGAAAAAACTTTTCCATTAAAATATTTCACCATGCAAACGATTTAAAAAGGGAAAACATTTCGGGCAACATGTTCAATGCAAGAATATGCGAGCACGTTTCAAGCGGCATCAAACTGGCTGGAATTGAGTTTCAAATATATTTTCACTATTTTCTAAAAAAAATAATTCGTGCTCACAAATTTCTATAAAAATTTTCGTCAAACCAGACTTTAATAAAAATAAAATATATTTTTATGAGTTATGATGGCAAAAAAATAATGCGAGTATCTGCAAAGTCCTAATTTTGGGATTTTGAAATTTGTTTTGGGAGTTCCTAAAATTAAATTTCATGAAATTTCAGAAGAATTCATTATTTACGTGAATTTGTACTACAAAACGTAACTATTTTTAAACAAATTAAAAAAAAATTAAATACCTGCGTATGGCAAAAAATACAAAAAAAAAACTCCCATTTCAGGGATTTTGAGGCTTTTTGGGAATTCTGGGAATAGCATCTTATTTGGGTTTTCATTTTCTTTTAATGTCTTTCCAAACTTTTATTCTACTGTAAATTTAATAGAAGAAAAATTACCGCGAAAATATGCGAAACCCTAATATTGGGATTTTTAACTTTGTTTAAGGATTAGCCAAAATCAAGTTTTATGAAATTTCAGTCAAAGAAAAGTTTCATTATTTAAGTGAATTTGTACAAAAAAATAAAAAATTAAATTAAATACCTGCGAAAAGTAGCGCAAAATTTTGGAAAATCCCAATTCGGAGATTTTTTCTGAAAATCGTGGCTGTCTCTGAAACAAGTCGTATGTTTTTCTTCTCATAAAGTTAAATATATCGTATTTTCATTTCAAGACTGGCAGTCTGTTCTAGATTTTGCCCGAGGTGATGTAAATTTTTTTTAATAAAATACTTGGGAAATAATGTTGCAAATGCAGCACAGTGTTGATCTGACTAACAACATGTGAAATGAGTCCGACAACATGTTTCCTACAACAAAATGTTTCTAGCAACATTCAGTCGGCGTAAAAAGATGACGAAAATTTTTTTCTCACGAAAATATACGAGTTCTGTTTATACACATGAAACAATGTTGCATACTTTCAAGCAAGAAAAGGTATGAAATAATTAAAAAGAAATCGCGGAGTGGGTTACATTAAATGCATGTAATTTTTTGCTCATGAAAAAATCGGTCGTGCTCATTTACTGTCCTACATCTAAACAGAGGTTTTAGACGTCAGAGGGTCTTAAATAAAGTCCTCATAATATTGTCAACATTATTATGTGCTCCTAAACATGTTTCCAACAACACTTTAGATGACAAGACTAAATAATCTTGTTACAAATTCAAAACTTATCAGCTGATTATCATGATATCAAATTCTTCACAGTTTGATAGCAACATGTTGCTAATAACAATTGTTGCCTACTCATTTCAAGAGGGCTTCTTTTTATACGAAATGTTTTTTCGTCATTTCATACGTTTCTTTATTGGCAATTTTTGTTATTGGAACTTTTTTATCAACAAAACCTCTTCGCATTGTGGAACTTGTTAAAATAATTTCTCAATTGAGCGTGTTTCTACTAATTTAATATATTTAAAAAACTAACAACTTCATAACAAATGCAAATGTCATGTATCTCTTGAATATATTTTCATGTTCCACAAAAAACAATTTATTTATTTTATTAATTTCCCGTTTAATATTCCCGTAATCACTTCTATCCCGATTTTATGTAGACTGTCAATCACTCTTTGCCTGACTGTTTGATATAAATTTTATGTTCAAACGTTGCAACAAGAAGCTCGGCTGCCTGCCACTTGTTTTCTTTCGCATCTCTAATGAAATTTAAAACTCATTAACAGTTAATTACATATAAATACCAAAAATAACAACAACAACAACAACAAAAACAACTTATTAGCCATTCGCTTTCGTCTGACGACGGACCATAAATCTTTTTGTTAAACATTTCTGATTGATGCAAAGCTCGCATTTGAACAACTAAATACTCGACTAAATAGGAGTTTAGCTTCTGTGTGTGATATGAGTTTTCCACTTAACATGTTCGCTTGTGTGTGTTGTTGTTGTGATTGCTAATGATATTTTTCAACTATTTAACCGCTGGCTTTTCAATCATCATTTCTCGTATTGCAGCTAAAAGTGGCTGCAAAGTCTACTTAAAAACGTTAACGAATGCGGCTTTTACTATTTTATAAACTAAGGAAAAACAAACCCAAAACTTCCAAATATAAAATTACTTTTCAAAATAGTGAGTGAATGGCGCGTGCAGACCGGCACAAAATGTCGAACAACAGATACAATAAGAAAAACCTTAATTTGAAATGCCATTAAAAGTAATTCACTAAAAATTCAACAACAAAAAAAGTAAAACAAATAAAACAACAAACACTCTTTAAAAGCCAAAGCAACAGTTATTTCGATTCTTGTACCGCTTTATTGAACAATCGCAACCTCCATCAATTGATTTTTGGGGCCATAAAACGAGTGAATTGATTTATTTCATTTGAACAAACGATTAATAAATTAATAAATTTCGGTGTGTAGTACGAGTAATAAAAAGAGAATTATAGTTTTAAGACTTTAAACTTTTAGTAGGATAAACTTTTTATTAAAAAAAGAAAAAAACGTGACAACAAAATACTTCACAGCATTTTTCAAATATTATTACACCTGCCGTTATTGTCTTTAAGTGCTCCCAATTGAGATTTAGATCGCTGAAAAGCTAAAAAAGGAATATTTTTGTTAAACACGTTCTCTAGAAATCGTCTAACGCAACTGCCGCGAAACTTAACGAAAAGCAATTTGGCAATAAGAAATATTTGGTGCAAAAATGGAAAGATGTTTACAAAATATTTGCTAAACATTTTAAATAAAACGCGACAAAGCTCCTGCTCATCGATACTCAGCGATGCCACTTGATGCATTAAACACATTGACTACGGCAGGCTACCGACTATCGGGTGTTTTTTATAGAGTGATACAAGCTTAAATCATAATAAAACATAGTAATATATTTTTGATATCAATGAAACGGTCTTTATTGGATAGAAAATTTTATGACATTAAAGTTTAAATATGATTTCGGCCATGTAGCCGCCACGGATGACGCGTACAAGGCGCAATCTGGAACACCAATTTTCACAAACAGTAACATTCTGACCATCACCGTTTTTGAAGACATATGGGCCAATGACTCCGCCAGCCCATACAGCGCACCAAACATTAATTCTCTGTGGATGTGATGGTGTTTCGGCAAAAGCTTGTGGATTTTTCTTACTCCAAAAGCGATAATTTTGTTTATTTACGTACCCATTCAACCAAAAATGGGCTCCATCGGAAAATAAAATTTTGAATGGACAAAGTGTACGATAAGTTTAACAAACAGAACCATTATTTTGATTAAGAACTTGTACAACTTGCACGCGTTGCTCTGGTGTAAGTCGATCCATAATGAAATGTCAAAGCAAACTAAACAATAAGCAACTATCAGCTGTTAAATGGGTGCTCAGATAAAGCAGTGATGCCAACTGTATCACTCTACAAAAAACACTCTATACAATCTGTCACAAATTTTATACATGAAAATGATTATTTTCACGGAAAGACGGTCAATAACACGGCTAATGTTTGTGGTCCATGTTACTTTTGTGGTTGTGGTCAAATTAATTTAATTAATTTTATGTAGTCAGTGTTCCCAGTACAATAACGATTTGGCAAATTTGAGGTTAGAAAATAGACTATAAAATACTTTTTCTTTAACAAATTCTGTTTTATTGCTACCAAAATGGAAAGTGGAAATATGGAACTTAATAGGTGAATAGGATTTCTGGCAAATGTCGGTAGCCATCCGACCTTGTCTGTGGAGAATGGGTTTAAATTATGAGTCGCCTAAATATGTGTCCTCAAAATATTTAAACTATAAAAATAGTTTTTGATATAAAATATATAGCATAAAATATTTTTTATTAATTGGACCTTAAATTAAATATCATTGTTAGGTAAGTTGCAAAAGAGTAGGGTTTAATATGTTTGTGGTTAAGAACTGCTAAGGCCCAAATTCGTCCACCCTCGTAGAGGAATTAAGGCATTGCCGAAGAACTTATCACTCCCTGTGGCCTAACTAAACCTGTTTAGATATCATAAAAATTAAAAAAAAAAATTTATTTTGTATGGGGACTACCCTAATGAATAAGATGGAGGCTTCTTAAGTTCTGAAAAAAATTTTTTTGATATAAGAAAATTATTTGGAAGTCTTCTTAAGGTTGCCCGATAGAGTATGGCCATCGCCCTGTGGGGCGAATCGAAGACAGCTGTAAAGATTTTTGCGGATTTTGTCTCCCTTTTTAGCTTTCCCGCGGGCTTCAACAGAGAAAAGTTTGTCTGACCAGTCACAATACATTGTCACACCGGTCACAATTATTTATATATTTGCAGGTTATTACCATGAAGGTTTATTAGTTTCCAGGACGTTTACACTCGGAGCTGCTCTTTTTAAGAAGGGACTCGTGCCTGTTCTTTTCCATTTGCAATAATCTTTTTTATAAAATTTTCTGAAAATATTTTAATGGCTGCGCCGAAACGTAATAAAATATAAAATATAATTATTATGTATTTGCACAAAATATGTTGTCTCACTAGTCACAATATATTGTCACAGCAGTCACAATTTTTCATCTTGTTCCATGTTAAATTATTGTCAATATAACTTTTTTTTTTTATTTCTTACTCAGAATCATGTAAAAGTTTCCAACAACTTCCCATGATTTTCGATTCGCATGTTAAATAATCTAAAGTTGACTGGGCAGTTGAATTTTACAAGCAGATAATCATGGATTTTAGCACTCAATTAAGAATAAAGTGAAATTAGAAAACAAAGCAGCGATAACAACAACAGGCGGATGAACATTCCTACGAACACTGTTGCCACTATAAAATTATCAATCAAATCAAGTTGTTGTTTAAAATGTTGTTCTAATTTGCTACACTTGAGAAAATCCTAGCAGAGCTAAAGTTGCAACAACGTCAGTGTTATTATTCTTATTCTTTTTATAATTGATATTGAATCTTTATTATTGCTATTATTATTATTATTATTATTATTATTATTCGTTCTTAGACTTCGAATTGTGAATTATTTAAATTTGTGTGTTTTGTACTCTTCGAGAGAGTTTCGCTAAGCTTTTGTTGCTGTTGTAAAATGCTAGGCCAGCTCCTGGTGACATTTGCTTTAACACAACTGCTACTCTGAGGCAAATCCAATTTCTTCGACACATTTTCTTTGTGGTTGTATTGAATGTTAAAGCGTTGAAGTATCCTAAATTTACTAAATTGGCAAGAGTAGTTTCCTACGGACAATGAATGCTGTTCAGAAACAAAAAGACCATAATTAGTTCAGTTTATTCGTTGAAATATTAACGTAATAATTTTATTTCATGGAACAAAATGTTGGCGTCAAAATTACAACGCATGTAAACGAATTTGCAAAAAGTCGCTAATTTCTCTTGCCCATAGAGATATCGAAAAAACAAATTCCCTTAATTATTAGTTTGTGTTTTACAGAAATCATTATCTTTTCTTTTTGTTTTTCATGTAAAACAGCTTCATCATTTGCCAAATTGCATTTACGCCACAATAAAGAAATTCGAATTTCACACAACCATTAAAAAACATTTGCAAACTCTTAATTATAATGATCGGTGTTGGCCATAACAAATAATGAGCCAACACGAAAAACAAAACACTGAACCGTTTGCCAAGACAAATCTTTTTCAAGTCATTTGTCAAGTAAAAGCGCGAGTGAAGAAAAAGTGCTAAAATTAACATTTTTTAATTGAAATTCATCTGCTGAAACAAATAAACAACAAGAAAATGTATTTTGAATACTAACAAAAAGGTATTTATGAAAGCATTTGAAATAAAAAAGAAAAAAAAAGAGAGAGACAAGAAGGAAAAAAATGCCAGCAACAAGTAGCTGCCTGTTGCAACAAGTCAAGTGAACAAGCAGCCAACAAACTGGCAGACAAACATCTACAACATTTAAAACATGTTCGCTTTCACAACAACAAAAAAAGAAAAAAAGGAAAAGACAACAAAACAACTAAACAAACTAAAAGACTAACTTGTTGCTGTTTATAAGTAGTATGCAACAAGTTGCACTTGCCAGATGCAGTGGTGCGGTTGTAACATCTCCTCGCTGGCGCAATTGCCAGCAAAAACACTCACAAACATAGAAAAGGAAAACAAACTCCACTTGACTCTGTTGGCTTTTCAAAAAAAAAAAAAAGGAAATAAAGAAAATAAAAAACAAAAACCTGCAGCTTCAAATGTTGGCACCCGTTGCTTAAGTATTTTTGTGTTTTTCTCCATTGTGCAATTGCAAATGACGCGGTTCATAAATTCCTTTTAAATTACCAATTATTTTTATTGAGCGTTATAACGAAAACGCATTATTTTCACAAAAAAAAACATATAAACAAACTCCATCTACTCCGTACGAGTGCGCGAGATCGCAGCCACGACGGACAAGATAATGCGGCACTAAAAGATTTCTTGCAAAAATAAAACAAAACATTCAACTAAATAATGTTCATGTTGAAGATGTAAATTAGACATCTTGTTGTTGTTGTTGTTGTTGCTATTGGTCTCTCTTCTCCTTTGCCATGCTGTTGTTTTTGTTACTATTCTAGCGGATTGTGTTGTGGGCCCTTTTAGCGGCAGTCAACAACGCCACAATCGACAGTAGTTAAATTGCCAGCATGTTGTTGTACATCGTACGCGTACATCTGATGATAATTCCCATAACATGTTGTATTTATCGTGTGTGTGTGTGTGTGTTTGTTTGCCTTCAGCATACAGGAAGTGCTGATTAGGAAAACATTATGAAGAAATTACACAGAGATTTCTTGTAGCGATAACAACCAGAGAAATTCATTTGCAGTTAAATTTTATTGATTATTAATCATTTGATTTAAATGATGTTTCTTGCCAGTTGGTACAGCGGGCGACAAAGAAAACTATTATTTTGAAATTGATTAAATGCCAAAATTTGTGGGCAAAACTTGAGTATGAGAAGTGTTGAAGACTGTTAGAGCAACATGTTGCTGGTGATATTCATATTGGTTTTCATTGTTGCCTATAAGATTGTACTGTTGGTAGCAACATGTTGCTAGTGATATTCATGCTGGCTTTCATTGTTGCCTATAAGATTGTACTGTTGGTAGCAACATGTTGCTTTCCAAGATATATTTCTTGTTTCATAGCACTCGGTTCAAATGGGCGAAATATGTTGAGCAACATTGATTTTTTCATGCGAAAAATCTTACATGTAACTAATGCAGCCTGCAACAAAAATATTGCCTGATACTTTTGCCTAGAGCAAACATGCTGCGAGATTTATATCGCATGTTTTTCGTCATAACAACGGAGTACTCCTGTTCCAACATTATTTCGCAAGTATTTCCGGCAAAA
The DNA here is from genome assembly GCA_963675445.1 of Linnaemya vulpina. Classification (NCBI taxonomy): domain Eukaryota; kingdom Metazoa; phylum Arthropoda; class Insecta; order Diptera; family Tachinidae; genus Linnaemya; species Linnaemya vulpina. Next base: position 26,617,590 of record OY776280.1, read on the forward strand.
ATCTTGAATATAGTTTGACCTCATATCGCCCGATATTTTGAACAAAGTAGCAGCCTTAACTGTCTGTTATTTCATCCTCAGATGGCATTTGGTTGTTTGCGGGTGCAACTGTGAGCGTTTTAAGAAAGTAAAATTATGGGGAAATATTCAGAATCATTTGGGATTTCGGGGATTGTGATTATAGTTTTTGGGAATTCTTTTAAAAAATGTTGTTTTATTAAGTATTGCATGGATTATATGAATTTGCTATCGTTTGAACTGCAGGTGCAAAATAACTTCTATATTCTGAAAGCAATTTTCGTATTATTACGGGTATCTCTTTTCAGTTTTGCTTTGAAATTACGAGCGAAAATATAGAAATTCCTATAAATGGGATCCCCTAATCTATTTTTGCAAATTCTGGGAATCAAATCTTATGTTTTTCTTTCATTTTATTGCTTTTTTATACTGCTGTAATTTCCCTTCAGATTTCGCTTTTATTGAATTTTTAGTAAAAGAAAAGATGAAATTTTACGTTGAGTTTTACTAAAAGAAGAAATATTTTCGAACATGTTTTTATATAAAAAAAAAATAAAATAAAAAATTAAATACTTGCGTCTGGCCAAAAATATGAAAAAAAACTTCCATTTCGGAGATTTTGAGGCTTTTTGGGAATTCTGGGAATCTTATTTGTGTTTTCATTTTCTTTTAATGTCTTTCCAAGCTTTTGCTCTACTGTAATTTTGATAGAAGAAAAATTACCGCGAAAACATGCGAAATCCTAATATTGGGATTTTGAAGTTTTCTTTTGGGAGTTGCTAAAATTAAATTTTAAGAAATTTTAGTAAAAGAAAAGTTTCATTATTTAAGTGAATTTGTACTACAAACATAATTATTTTGAAAAAATTTTTTTTATATATAAAAAATTAAATACCTGCGTCTGGCCAAAAATATGAAAAAAAACTTCCATTTCGGAGATTTTGAGGCTTTTTGGGAATTCTGGGAATCTTATTTGTGTTTTCATTTTCTTTTAATGTCTTTCCAAGCTTTTGCTCTACTGTAATTTTGATAGAAGAAAAATTACCGCGAAAACATGCGAAATCCTAATATTGGGATTTTGAAGTTTTCTTTTGGGAGTTGCTAAAATTAAATTTTAAGAAATTTTAGTAAAAGAAAAGTTTCATTATTTAAGTAAATTTGTACTACAAACATAATTATTTTAAAAAAAATTTTTTATATATAAAAAAATTAAATACCTGCGTCTGGAAAAAAGTACCGCAAAATTTTGGAAAATACCGATTCGGAGATTTTTAGTAGAATCGTGGCTGTCTCTCAAAAAAATCGTATATGTTTTTCTTCTCATCAAGTTGATTATATCATATTTTTATTTTAAGACTGACACTCTTTTCTAGATTTTGAGCGAAGTTTTGTAAATTTTTTTAAAATAAAATACTTGGGGATCAATGTTGCAAATGCAGCACAGTGTTGATATGACTAACAACATGTGAAATGAGTCCGACAACATGTTTCCTACAACAAAATGATTCTAGCAAAATTTCTTTTCAGTCGGCAGAAAAAGATGACGAATACATTTTTCGCCCAAAAATATACGAGTTCTGTTTATACACATAAAACAATGTTGCACATTTTCAAGATATAAAATACAAAAATCGCTGGATGGGTTACAAGATAATTTGTTCCTCGTGAAAAAATCAATGTTGCACAACAATTTTCATACGTTTGAACAGAGCACAAGACATAATTTTTAGTAACATATTAATTAGTTAATTAATTTTTAAATAAATTAATGATGGGTCTGTAGGGGCGTTCGAAAACAGCGTAAAAAATTATCTCAAAAATATTTCTTGTTATTATTTTGATTATTAATATTTCTATTGTTGTAATTGTTACTACACGTCATTGTTATTATTATTATTTTATTTAGTAAAAACCATTCTATTCAATTTAGCGAATTGTTAATACAACAGGATTCGCTTCCTTTTCTAAAACTTCAGTAGCACACACGATTAAACAAAGAAAAAGGTTATAAAGTGCATACACGCTCAATATCTTGTTCTACTCGCATTTTCTCCAGAGTTTTCTTCTCTTCTTTTTTCTGCACTTTTTGTTTTTTACACTCGAGCATTAATTTAGTGACAATGAAGCGATTAAAAATGCATTTTGCAACCGTTGCAAGTCGTTTAGAGCAGACAGACTGTGAAGCAGACAGACTGCTAAAACCATAATGCGAATAGATGGACGGCTACACTACGACGATGTTCAAAATATGGACAGACAGACAGACAGACAGTCTGAAATGCAGAGTGCAACTAAAGCGGAATTAAGGCAACATATTCCATTCCTTTTTTGTTGTTGGTGGAGCAAAAAAGAAAAACACATAAAAAATGTTTGACTGCAGGGAGATAGACGAACAGATAGAAGGCAGACGGACACAGAGATAACCAGCCGTTACGGTTTTTGTTAAGAAATTGTTGCAAAAAGAAACAACAACTCTTAAATAGACTCACTCGACGTAAGATTGCTTGTCCCTGAATGTCCTTTTAATTTGTTTGACTGTCTGCTTCGCAAATTTTTATAAACACCCGAGTTGAGATTAAATAAAATTATCAAAATATATTGAAATCAATAAAAAAAAGAAAAATAAGTGCCGTGACGAAGATATCAGTTTCATACACACGAAATTATTCTCCAGCTAAAATGAAAGTGACTTTTTGTGTATTTTCCCAAAAATATTTCAATGAACGACACACGAACGCAACAGCCAATTCAAGTTTTGCTTTTCCAAACAATCAATCAATTCAATTTCCTCTTCAATGAGTTCCAATCCAAAAAAAAAAAAAACTAAAAACTTAAATCATTCCCAAAAATCTCAAACGAAATCAAAATTGTTAACAATTCGCGTGTTTTATTTTTTATTTCCAATCGCAGATCAAAATTTCACTAAAAATTTGCCGCACCTTTTTATATATTTTTTTAATATTTTTAAATTTTTGTTTTTGAAGAAAATATTAACGAACGATCTGAAATAATTTTGTGCTTTTTGTTTTTGCCCAAAACAAAATTCATTTCAAAGATTGACTCGAACATTTTTGTTGTTTGTAACACCTGTTTCGTTGCTGTTTGTTGTTTCTGCCTTTAAATTCCCCATTTTATGGCTAATTTGTGTCTGTTTTGTAAAACCAAATAGACAAAATAATAGACGGACAATACGTTTCAGCAAAAACAAAAAGAAAAACTACAACAAAAACAACAGCAGCAACAACACATAAAAATGTTTTCAGTGTAGGTTTTAATCAAAAGTGAACTAAATTTAAACCAGTTTCGAATTCATTTTGGAGCAACATTTTCTGTTTGCCACATTCCATTTTGCTTGAGATTTGCAATGACTTGGCTAAAACAGATGTCGCCAAACTTTTGAGATCGATCGCAGATCGATTCCATCATCTTGTGCAATTATACGGGTTTCGAAATAGCTTTTGAATTTTCAATTAAATATTTAAAAATTTAAATGAGAAGCTGCTTTTTTGAGGAACCTTTTTTAAAGGTACTGTTTTGAAAAGTACTTTTTTAAGGGTACCCTGCCTAGGGGAGCTTTTTAATTGTCCCTTTTTCAAGGCAATATTCTTAAATGTGCTTCTTTTAAAGGTACTTTCCTTAAAGATACTCTTTTAAAGGTACCCATATCAAAGGTACTTTTTGAAAGGTATTTCTCTTAAATGTACTTTTTAAAGATACTTTTTTCAAAAGTACTCATGTGAATAATTCTTTATTTCAAATGGACATTTATGTACATGTACAAATACATTATATTTCCCATAGTTGAATGACGCAAAACAAAATGCTTAGAAACCTTTTCCCCTTTTGGCCTCAACAAACTTGTCTTCTCCTAAGTTTTTGTTATGGTTGAAAAATATCATTCATTGATTCAGCATAATTTTGAGTTTCTTTCCCATAATTATGGCTTAAATTAATTCGTTACAAAAGTTCAACTTAAAGGTGAATATTGTGATAAAATTCAGCAAAAAAGCACAACTTTTTTTCCAGACATCTTAAGAAAAATTAAAAAAAAGAATAACAATAAAAAACACTTCCACCAAAATAAGACTTAAGAAATAACAAATTATTTTTAAGAAAAAAAAGTAGTCATGAACGATTTAAACCAACCAGCTTTTAAAAAAAATTAGTGTCAATAACCGTAATACAATCCAGTCGCTCAGAGGATGACAAAAATACTAAAAACAATTTCTTTAAATGTTACTTTTCAGAATTCTCATTTTAATTTCAAGAACACTTTATTTAAGAACCTCAAAACAGTAATTAATTTTAACAATTCCGGATTCGAGTGTTAAAATTAAATTCTTATCGCAATTTTAATGACTTCATAACTTACAGAAATAGATTTGGCATTAAATTTAAAATTAAATTTGTTTTAAAAGACGCAAAAATGAGCGCATTTTAAATTAAAAATAAAATTAACTTTAAAACAGGTGATGCCAACATTGCAAATCCTTTGGAAACATGTTGCTCATGTTGCTTTTGTTTCTGCAACCAGCGTATGACTTTTATGTGGCTTTCGATTGCAGAGTGTTAAATTTGTTGTTGTTTCTCTTTTTAATTCGTTGCACAAAAATGCGCAACATTTCGCACGAAACTCAAAATACTTTTACGAAAATAAGTGAGGTTTGTTTGAGCATGAAAAACAATGTTGCATACGTTCAAGTAATAAAAACGCTCAAATGAAAGAAAAACGCGAGAGGGGTTGTATTAATTTTTTTGCACTAAAATATTCAATGTTGCTCAACATTTTTCACAAATTCGAACAGAATAGTGGACTGAAGTCCCAATAAATGAGATCACTTTCTCAGATGCCCACAACTCCCAAAGATTATTTTCAGAATCCCACAATTGGAATTTTGTCACTGTTTTAGTCAGTATTATTCTTATAAAAACGGATGTTTTTTATACAGTGACACAAATCTAAGCCTTAATAAAACAATGAAATATATTTTTAGTATCAATGAAACGGTCTCTATTTGAAAGAGTGTGGCCGCCAGGGCTGGCGCGTAAACGGCTTAATCTCGAACGGTTGTATTTTGCCGATAATCATATCCTGGGGTTCAATTGTTTGTGGTTTATCGACGTAGTGAGGTTAACTCACTCGATCTTTTCGGCAAATTGATTGGGCCACTGCGTGAAATTAATTTTTCATCAAAAGTTTCTTTGAGTAAGTCAATTGTAGCGGCCGTTGTGTGACGTGTGGCTCCGTCCTTTAGGAGTCACATATCAGCACTTTCGAATCATTTTCCTATATCGTTCACCGTTGACAGTAACATATTGACCATCTTCGTTTTTAAAGATGTGTGGGCGAATGACTCCGCCAGCTCATGGAGTGCAACAAACAGTAATTTTCTGCGGATGTCATCGTGAATTCTTCTCACTCTAAATACGTCCATTCTGCGCTTAACGAATAGAACAATTATTTTGCTTTAAAATTTCAGCAATTTGTCCAAGCGATATCTTGGAACGGGCAGGAAATATCAGTCAGTTCATAAAACTTAAAAGTGAATAATTTGAAACCGCTAAAAAATTAGTAAACAAACAGATCAAAATAATTTTGTTTGATTTGATGGTAAAAGTTAAGCCCAAGTTTAAAAATTTATTTTTCTGCATGAAGAATGTTTCACTTATTTCCTCTAACTGCCCACTGTGCGCTGCTGTAAAGAAAGAAACATGAGTGTGAGAAGAATTTTATATATTTTTGTAAAGTGTCGTTGCAACCAGTTGAAGCGGCCTGTTGATGGATCGCGTTCCTATTGCGTGCGTGATGATGCAACATCTTGTTATTAAAAATGATTTAAAAAAAGAATAAAATTATTTTTCAATTTATTCAAAACCTTAACAGTTGAACCGGTTAACGTTTTATCACAAATACTCTCTTGATTTATACAATTTTCAGTTATCTGCTGGTTGTAAAATTTAATTAATAAAATTTAAAAAAAATTGTAAATGATAAAGCATTATGGGTATTCACGCCGGGCGATATTTAGTCATATTGTCATAATAATATTAGATCAGTTTGAAAGATTAGTTGTTGGAAAGATATAAAATAGTAACACATTTTCAAATTTTTTTAAATTGTTTTATTTTAAAACAGTGATAGACATCGAAGTCGAACGACTGAAAGTCTTTAGTAAAGATGGCTGGCGTTACTTGTATATGAAACAAGAATGAACCACTTTTTAGAAATTATATTTTTAAAATTAAACCGCAAAGAGTAAAACTATACAAGTGATATATTTTGCTGGTTGAACTTGTGTAACCTTCAGCCGCTGCCGCCGCCAGAATATTTATTCAGCTCATGCCACCGCCAGCAGCTGTTTTTGTTTCTACACACGCAAATTCATTTCGAGAACATTGTGCGGCTTAAGAAACATTTTATTGCCAGTTGGGCAATATCTCAAGCCATCATTCGATGGCATAAATAACATTTAAAAATTGTTGCTTTAAATGTTTTTATTTCATCAAATAGAAATAGAATTTTTAAAAAAGATTTTACAAATTTATTAATTTCTTTTTTTCGGTGATAGCAAATAATTACCAACGTGCCAATTTCTAATCATCGTGGTTCACTAAAATATAACGGGTTGCTCACTCCAGCCACATGATTTATGACATTATGACTACAGTTTGAATGGCCCAATTATTTTTATTTTTAAGATTCACACCATCAACTGTTTCCTATGGGTTTTCCATGTTTTTTAAAATGATTTTTTGTTTTCTCAAAGAAATTAAAGGTCGTTGTATTATTTTCCCTGGACAACATTAACGTTAACAACAACAACAACAGCAAACACTTGTTGTTTGTTACAAAAAATGATGAAAAATTTTCTTTTTATTTTCTTCTCGTGTTACCGATAAGATGACTTAATTTTTACACGCTTCTCTGATTTGTCCATAAAGAAACCCCGTGATACCAAAGAAATTATATAAACGAATTTGTTTCTTAACAAAATAATTCTATTCTTTATTGTTCCTACCGTTTGCACACTCGTAACTTCTTCCGCTGTTGGCCGGCCATGTGTAGTAAAGAAGAAGAGGGATAAGAAGAAGAAGAAGAAGTAGAAGTAGAATTACCAAACACCCGCAGACTCTTTAAAGCGTGAAAAATAGAATTTTTATTTTCATTTGGTTTCCTGACTTGACTTGTGATTTTATTTTTGTTTTACAAGTATTTTCCACACCAGCTCTTCTTGTTCTTCTTTCATTCATTTTGGTTACCTGCTCGAGTTTTGTGTCGTAGAAAGAGAAATAAAGCAATTTCAAAAACTATGGGGATAGTGGATGAAAGATTTAAGGCCTGATGGCTGAAGAAAAAGTAAAAAAATAAAGTTCCATATAATTTACAACGAGCCAGTAATTATATAATTTCGTTTTAATTTCTTGTTATTAATTCTGGGGTTGTTTCTTGCGATCACGCACGGCTGCACTGAAATTAAAGTACTTCTGCTTCTTCTATAGATTTTTGAACTCAACCTCAACGAATGTAACCCTAAACAAACAATAACATCATAAAACCTGTCCAACTGACCAAGCGATCATACATCACGGCCTGGAGCAGAAACATTCAAATAGCTGAGGGCGTTGGTGTCATGCATGCTGGCGAAGAATAAACTCGACAAGACAAGAAATAAATTCAAGTGCTGCAGAACATTAACCAAATTGAGGTTTGACATTCAACAGGTTGAGATGCGAGTACTTCATTTTGTTTTTTAGTGAAGCAGATTGTTTGTTGTTGCAGTTCCATTCGAAAGCTTCTAACTTTAGGGGGGGTTTGGCATAATTTAATTAAAGAATTTTCCGCTGCTGTTAATTTGGCTGGTGAAATCATAAGGTAAAAGTAAAAAGCGACTTAAAAATGAGTTAGTAAAATTAAAAAATTTAATGATTCGTAAGTTGAAAATAGAAGAAACGTCTTGTTTTAATGTGCCTGAACAAAACTGCCGAAATGTAATCAGCGATTCTAGTGTTTGTTTAAATGTCAAAAGCTGTCAAAAATGCACAATCAAAAATTAAGCCTGAATAACAACGGAATAACTCGCTTCATGACCAAAATTGAGACACTTGCGGCTTCACAAAATTTTTTAATTTTTTTCTTCTAAAATATTTAATAGTTTTTGCGGAGAAAGTCTTAAAAGGCAAAAGAAATCAGTTACAGAATCTTTAATCGAACCAAAATATCGCCAAACTGTTCAATGTAATTTTTTTTCTTCGGGAACTTTTTAAGTTTGCAAATTTAATTAATTTTTATTCAAATATTTATTATAATTTTAATCAAGCTTATGGTAGTTTTTTGTTATATTTTATTTATTCTAATTTTTATTCGATATTTCGTTAACAGTTTGATAAAATTTTATATAAATATTTATTTGGCCATTTTTTTTGAGTTGGGGAAAAGAATCTTCAGAAACGCATTTTGCATATGGGCTATTTGAAACCGGGTTATGGATCTAGAATCCTTAAAATGATGCTTCACTGCATTACATGCAGGGCTGGAAATGTTGGTGTCAAACTGGTACTTTTATTTTGATGCTACTACTCAAATTAACGGTAATTTTGCCAGTGTTCTGGAATTTAACAACCCGAAATGCCTTCACTGATTTCATATCTTTTTATTATCTCGATTTGTTTAGTCTCTTAAATGATAAATTGTTATCCGTTTTCTGATAATATTAAGCAGTCGATTTATGTAAAATATATGTTGTTGCATAGATATTTATATGCAGATGTGCACTAACCATTTGCTTTACATATTTTCTTCGTGTAGAATAATAAATAAAATTAATCAAAAGGACAATTGATCATGGCTTCTTAACCATTTAACTTGAAGTGTGAAATAATCAGTCTGATTTTGATTGACGTTTTTCACTGAAGATCTGCATTAGTACCAGTGAATCTGTCAAACAACAACAAAAATAAATTTTATGCGTTTTTTGTGTGCTTGTGTTTCTTTTGTTAAAAAAGGAATCATTGTGCTTAAAAGCAAAAATTTAAGTGGTGAATTGATGTTAATTTTTCTTTTCTTTCTGGAAATATGTCATGTCTAATTTTGTCTGAATATTAGGGCGCATCCTAAGTTTATTGTATTTATTTGTATTATTTGTATATAATATAAAGGGTGTTTTTTATAGAGTGATACAAGTTTAAGTCATAATAAAACATAGCAATATATATTTGATATCAATGAAACGGTCTTTATTGGATAGAAAATTTGATGACATTAATGTTTGAATATGATTTCGGCCATGTGGCCGATTCTGGTTGATCCATAATGAAATGTTAAGGCAAACTAAATAAAAGTTGCCCACTCAAAGTTGTGTCACTCTATAAAAAACACCCTATATATTGAGAAATTTCTTTTTACACTCCTATAAATCTCATTAACACCTTGAAAAAACAAACTGTAGCGTGAAAAAACAATGAGTTCTTTATGGCATTAATGTTGCAATCAGATTGTATGCTTAGCTGCCAAAACACTATTTTTGTGGAACTCTTTTAAATATGTAATCGTCCACCATTATTGACTAAATGCCTGTAGCCTAAAAGGTTTTTTTATGCAGATAAGCACAACAAAAATATTTTGTAAACATTTTTACCCTAAGAACCTTGAAAATTGTTTTACTTTTGTTCAAATAGCAGCAACAATGTCTTCCTACACTGTGGTCGTTGTTTACTGTCAAAAATGCATGTACAAAATTTCAAGGTTGCCTGGATAGCTTTTTTATTGGCTAGCAGAAAGAGAACAACAGCTGCTCTTTTAAAATATGTTTTGTAAAGAGAAGAAAAAATTAGATTGAAATTTGAAAACCGATTTATTATGATTTTTCTTAACACTCTGTTGTTGAAAGCTGGTAATGCTTAACTGTTAGTACGATGCTCGTAGCTTGGATTCCTGCCGGAGAGCATTAAAAATTTCCACATCTCAGCAAATCCCTTTAAGGACTTTTGTCAAGCGCTCGAATAAACACCAGCGAGTGATAATAGTTTTTATTAACGCGCTTCAAGATAATTTCTCTGTAAAAAGCAGTTTCAAATACGGGGGTGTTTGAGTGAATTAAAAAATTATTGCAGTTTATTAAAAACAACTTAAAAATGTATACAAATTAAAAGGATAATTAATTTTAAAGTGTTTTAAAATATTTTCATGTTGTACAAGTTGTATAAAAGAGTGTGTGAGAGTGTGTGTTTGTGCCTTTGCTGCAGCTTTTTTTTATCCAAATAATGGAAACATTTTTCACCAGCTCCAGCCAAGACTGCTAATCTCTCTATGATTTATCTTAAATAACTTGTTTTACTTGCCAGATAACGTAAAAACTAAACATTTTACAAGCCCGAGAGAAATAAATATAAAAAATATAAAAAAAATAAAAACTCCATTCAGACGTTTTCGTTGATTTGCTTGTAATACATTTCCACTTGCATACAAACAAACAAACAAACGCTTCTTGTACGTGTAAATATATTTTTCAAAGAGAAAGTTTGTGGTTTTTTCAGAAAAAAAAATAAAAAAATAAACAAACAAACAAAAAAATAAGACAAGAAATTAAATAAAAAGTTGATTATAAACAACAAATTTTAGTACGAGTATTAAGTGTGGCCAATACTTTTCATATGATACACTCGCACCAGATACACTCTTGTACATATTCAAAGAGCCAAAACAACAACAACAAGATATAAAACACTTTATTCGTCATAATCATTTAAATGATGTCGGCGATACGAGTAGCAGCAATCAAACAAAAAAAAAAAAAAAAAAAGACAATATATTTTCGGCTTTAAAGCCAATCCCTGGCTTAAAGCCTACAACTTGACCACTGGCCAAGATTTTGATAAAATACAAACATCTCTTGCAGCTCTTTTTTGTTTGCGATGTCCGCTAGATAAAACCACACGACAACAATTTAGGCACCTCTTTGAATTCGACTGACGACGGCGCATGAATGAGTGAATCCACAAACAGCATCTCTAAATGAATTATTCGTATAAAAGATATCGATTGTCGTTGTTGTTTGGCTCATTAAGCGGATGCTTTTGTAGAGGAAAATACTTGCGTCGTACTATTCCACACGTCGACAGTGTGAACTTTTTCAAATGACACAAATATTTTGAAGTAGAACAAGAAATAATTAATCGTTTGTGTTTTTCTTTTATTGACGAACAAATTTATGGTGTAAAGTCTTGGATATTTCTGATAACGAACTCGGCAATCTCATGTGGGAACCGATGCTTCAAAGCCTATTTTGGAGTTACTGAACTGAGTATATGGGAAGGCGAGGAGCATCAGCACTGGCAGTGGAGTAGCCAACTTTATATTGACTCACTGGAGCATCAACGCATCGTGGAGTTTCACAGTATTTTTGTTCTTTTTTTGTAGGATCAGCGCTCTGGTGCTGCCCTTAGAGAACAGATGAGAATATATAAAATTTATTGTAGCCATAGTAATTCCTACTGCGCCGGCAGCGTGGGCGTGGAGGTGCTATCGTTTGCTATCTGATAAAGTGAACAAATTTGAGGTTAGGAAATAAATTTTCTTGCAAACACCATTTTTTGAAGAAATTCAGGTTTATCGACACCGATGTAAAATAGAAACATTCGAATTAATAATGGAATATAATGTGGGGCGAATGTTCAAGTAGTATGTTTATGTTCATTCTGGATCACTTTTACCATACAAAAAGGATGCTCATGCTGTCAGCGTTGCCGCAACCAAAAAAAAAAAAATATATATAAACAAGATATGAAGAAAAAATCAGAAATTTTGATGAGAAATAATTAATATGGCAACATTGACAACATGAGCAGTTTTTTTTTTATGGGAAAAGTGGTCCAGAAGAGACATAAACATACTATTTGTTCACCTCTAGTACGTCGTCAGATGTCCGCTCATTTGACATTTTTTTTATTCTTTATTTTTGAGTAGCACCTGCACTCAGGGGATGAGTACGTTGCGATGGAACGGAGGGGTTAGTGTTAAGAGGATACATTAAGACCGATTATAAGAGACAGAATTGGTTGCAGTTATTTTTACTTCGAAGATGAGTTTTTCGCTACAGATACCGACGAAGGAGGGAGCTGTATTCTGCTTTTTAGAACATGACCGTGTTAATCACTGTCGGCTGTTGCAATAAAGCTTCGCTTTTCTTATCAATGCGGCCTCGAATATCATCTCTGACAGCGTCATTATTTGTAGAGCTTGTTCACGTAACGTCTGTCTTCGAAACTACCTTCGAGAAAATAATCCAGCGGCGTTAAATAACAAGAACGAGGCGGCTAATTGACATCGCCAAAAGGCGAAACCGGTGAAGCTCTTACAATAGCTGAATTGCTTTTGCCGGTTGTGCAGCTTTTGATACCATCTTTCTAAACGAAAGGACTCACTTGCCCAGAGCTTCACAGAATGACAATAGTTTTTTATTATACGAGAAGTTCCACCATTAAGTTTGAAATCGATAGAAATGCTTGTACAGTTTAATTGTCAATTGCCGCTCGGGGCTGTTTTAAGTATTTTATGCTTAAATAAATTTAGCGTAGAAAATTGTTTAAAGTTTGTCACATGAAAAAATGTACGAAAAGTTGACAAGAAAATTTCTTTCAAACCACAAAATGGCATGAATTTTTCAACTTAAATTTATTTAAATGAGAATAGAATTAAACCGATATGAATTGGGAACTTCATTCCCTAAATTGACCGCATGATGTGCAATTATGTTGGCAACACTACCTGCTTGGGAAAAAGGCATGTGTTTACTTTATTTGTTGTCACCCTGTTCATAGAAATTTTAAGCCTTTTTTTCACTTTACAAATCGCTGGCCATAAAGTGAGATTAGAAATAGTTTAGTTTCTTGCATTGTGTTGGAGTTTATTAACTTGGCTTTTTAGTTTTTGTTTTGCTTTATTTATTTTTTTTTCTTTTTGGCAAGAATGTCGCCGTTATTTAAGCAACAAATCAAACGCTTTAATCTCCGTAACTTCAAAGCGCTTTCAAACAAATTGTCAAGTGTTTAGAAATCACACAGCGTGGGACGTTTTCATATTATTTGAAAGTCTAAAAAAGAAAAATAACAAATAAGAAAAAAAAAGGATTTGAACGCTTTCATTTACTTAAACTTTTATTAAGAAACAAAATTATTAATTTCTAAATTCTTCTATTAAAATTAAATTTAAAAAAATTTATATTAAAACTCAAACATCGTACGCAACACGCTTAACAACTTTTCGTAATGGGGGCTAATTATTAAATCGAAAAAAAAATGTCTTGTTTGCATTAATAACAAGTTTCACAACGATTCTATTTGTATCGATTTCGATTGGAAAAATTCTCAAATTAAACCAGTTTTTTTCTCGTTTATTTTTACGCTGTTAATGTTTAATTAATTATCGCTTCCACCTTCAGAGCTTTTAAATAATTGAAGTGATTTATTGATTTTTATTGTTTGATAATGAATTTTAGTTGGTTTTTTTTTTTCATTCAAAACGTAGAGGAAATTATTACGCAGTACGTGCGCGATTAATGAGAAACTAATCAGTTGGAATGGGAAGCGCCGAAATAATTATTAGAAAAAAAATAAAATCTTAAGAAATTCACGTTTCGATTAGAATTGGTTTTCAGTAAATGTTTCTTATGTTTTTTAATTTTTTTTTAAATATTTTTAAACAACGACTGATATTGAAAACTTGTTCGAAAGTTTGTCAAAAAGTTGTAATAATTTTTGTTTTATTGTAAATTGCAAAACTGTTTTCATTTAAGCAACAACTGAAAAATATTGGCTACACTTTCCTACACTAAATTTGAACGACAGAAAACGTGTCACGTGAGCGTTTCTTAAGTGACGGAGAACGTCACGAGTTGAAACACTCATCATGAAACGAAACAATCGGTTTTATATGAAAGTGTCGCATCGCTTTTTTGTTACTTGTAAAGGGTCTTTTATTAAGCGCTTCCTATTCTTTAATGTCATCTGTCAGTTCCCAAGCAGCTTTAAAAAACACTCCATGTTTATGAAACCTAAAACTCCTATAAAAAGTTTTGAATTGCCGCAGACGTAAAACACAAACGAAATTAAAAAAAAAACGATTTTGTCTAGTTCATCATTTTCCATGTTTCACATTATTCGAACATGCCTCTGCAACAGCAGCGGCAACAGCAACAACATGTTTGTATATCATTTTAACATTTTGTAAGAAAAACAAACAGACAAACAAACAGACAAACAGCCAAACGAGATGTTTGAAGTTGAAATTGTTAACACAAAATTGCCAAATCAACGCAACTCGCGGCTAAAACAAACACAAAATGATAAAATCATGCCCGAAAAGATATTCAACAAGACGTACAACAGACTGACTGAACAAAAACAAAAACAACAGCCGCTGTAATTAATAAAAACGTTGGTCTAGTTGAAGAAATGAATGAATTTCGTTTTCCTAATCAATATAACGACTTTGAAATACTTCATGTCAGACCTCAAAAAAGCAGAAGAAGAAGCAGAAAAAAGAGCCGAAAGCAGCAAGAAACCAAAAACTTATCAGACTTAAAATAAAAAAAAAATAAAAATAATTTGACATTGACACGGTTTAAGTGCTTCAAATGTTTCATTGTTTGTTTGCTCTGTTTTCCAACAACATAAAGTTTTCTGTAATAAAATTTTATGAACAATTAAATTTGAAAAAAAATAGATATTTAGTTTAAAGGAAATTCCACGTAAATAAATCATTCGCTTTATCACAAATTATGTTTTGATTTATTTTGTAAAGAAATTGTTGTGAAATTTTTTATTTCATTCTTATCAAAAGTGCTTAAAGTAGTCAAGGTTATCTGGAGTCGGGTGATGAATAAAATTAACATTTTTTTAACTTCCCGCTACGAAAAATTTCAAAGATCGGAAAATTATTGGTTTTTCTCCGTTCGAAAAAATCGAGTTCTCATCAGGCCTCGACGTTTTGAGATCCCAGGAAGCTTCTCTGATTAATTCTAAGAACCCGTCACTATGTCTGCAGGTGTGTGTGTGTGTGTGGATGTGTGTGTGAGTATGTTACCCGATTGTAACTTTGGAACGGTTTAACAGATTTCAATCAAACTCACGGCGTTCTAAACAAATAAACAACAACAAGATTAACAATAGAAGCAAAAAAGTTGACCCGTGCTACTGAAAAAAGATGTCCTGTGAATTTCCAGAATTTCCTGTAGATTTCAGGATATTAAAAAAACATTTTTTGCAGCGCTGTTCTTAAAAACCAATCAGCCTTCGATATTAAAAAACCACTTCGGCCGCTAACAAATCGGTTACTCCGTTCGTAAGATATCGTGAACGAAAAGAGTTAAAAAAATATATTTTTTTAAAGCCTGAAAATATATATCCGGTCAATTAGAGTTCTTGATTCTTTTATAGTTTGCGGAAACTACATCATTCGCCGGTTAACCCGTGGGAATCGGTTGATTTGAAAGTTTAAATAAAAGTGTTTTAGCTGGAAGAGTTCAAAAACATAGAACAGCCCAAAAACCAGTGGATCGTTTCTGTAACTAAAGTGAGAGTTTCTCGCATTGAAAAAATTGTTGTCACTCTGTGAAACACAGGATGAGTTGGAATATATTTCTTAATGCATTCAAAAATTTTGTTCTTTTTTATTATAATAAATATATTTTTCTATGGATAACCCTACAATAAAAAGCATGACAACTATAACTATTTAGTTTTTCGATGTGAGAACTTCTCACATCAGTTGCAGAAACAAGGCACAGGTTGCGATACGTTTACGGTTAAAATAAGCGGGAAGTTACAGGAATGGCCGGCCTTGAGGGTCAAAAGTTTTCCATATATTTTTATAACTTTATGTCTGTATATGACAAAAGACCTGAAACATTTTGACATGTAAGACGTTGCACCGAAAATATTTTGTGCAAAAAATAATTTAAAAGTTTTTTCTATAAAATCTTGAATTTATAAAATTTGAGTTGTTGGAAACCCTGCAAAAATAATTTTTCTTCTATTCAATTCACAATTTCCCTGCAAACAAAAATGTTATTTCCATCTTTTTTATTTATATTTTTATCTCAAATTTGTATCTCATCCTGTAATTATGCGATCGCATTTGTTTTCACATGTTTCTGCATATTTTTCCATCGCAGAAGTAAAAACAGCGTAAATTTCACCGTGACCACAAAAATTTATGAAACGGTCAAAGTCAAGTCATTGTGGTAAAATTACTTGGCTGGTATCATTGAACAGTTTGTTTGGTTTGTTTCTTCTTCTTGGTCTTTGCCTTCTTCTTCTTCTTCTTCTTCTTTTCATTCATGCAATTACTTGCACATGTAATAAGTACTTCCATTTTGGTTTTTTTTCATTATTTTCTTAATATTTTTTTCTGTAGAATTCATAAAGGAAAAACAATTTACAATATGAAAAGTTACAAAAACTCTTTTAAAGACTGCAAAATATTAACAAACTTAAAAAAAAAACATTTTTCCACACGTAATTTCATTAGCTGTTGCAACGCCTGAGATACTTTTCTAGTACAAAACACTGGAGTCATAAATAAAAATACTATAACTCAACGTTAAATATTTTCATTGTTTTTCTGCTGCTTTTTATCTGCTGTTTATTTTTATTACTTATTGTTTGTTATGTTGTTGTTGTTGTTGTCGTTATTTATGGTTGCAAACAAAATAGTTCGAAAAAAAATAATTGTTATTAAAAAGTATGAATTTGGAAGATGTACTGCAACCTTTTGCCTTTAACAACGGAGTTGTAGAGGTTTTAGAGCCAAAAGGGATCAAAAAGGGTACTTTTTTTTTCTTAACGTTGCATAGAAAGTCCTTAAACAATGAATGCTCATAATGGAAATGCTTTCCGCTCCGAAAATGTTGAATATGTGGAGTAGTTTTTCAAAAATCTACTTTTTCATAAAAGGAATTCTTTTTTCCTACACACACACATATATATATATATATATATATATATATATATATATATATATATGTATATATATGTATATATTTATATTTATATATAGACATAGTGACGGGTTCTCAGAATTAATCAGGCAACTTCCTGGGACCTCAAAACGTAGAAATCTGATGAGAATTCGATTTTTTCAAAACGGCGTAAAACCAATAACTTCCCGATTTTTTAAAACTTTCAAGTTTCGTAGTGGGAAGTTAAAAATGTGTATAAAAATTATTAAAAATTTCGAATGGCTCGAAATTGTATATGATTTTAAATATTTATTTCTTCCATGGACTTTTTGTGTTTCTGTTGTTAAGAAAACACGTAAATTAGTGTTTTTGTGGTACGCTTTTAAGCATCTTATCATCAGCCGATATTAATGAAACATATTTTATATAAAAGGTATTTTTATATAGACATGCATAATAGAAATAGCTTTTGTTTGTTCTCATCACAAAAATGGTGAAAATAGGTTCTAAATTTACCTGGATATACGAATGAAGGAAACATTTCTGGTTAGTTGTTGTTGCATATCTGCAAATATTCGTCTCTTTATTGCTTTCAATTACGAAAGAGAAGTGTGACAAGCCGTTTTTAAGTTTAAGTTTCACTAGCTCTAAATTTTAGAAAGGATCACCTACGCACACACACATTCATATATAGGGTGTTTTTTGTAGAGTGATACAAGTTTAAATCATAATAAAACATGCTAATATATTTTTGATATCAATAAAATGGTCTTTATTGGATAGAAAATTTGATGACATTAATGTTTAATTATGATTTCGGCCATGGGGCTGCCACGGCTGGTGCGTAGAAGGCGCAACCTGTAACACCAATTTTCACTAACAGTAGCATTCTGACTTCATCGTTTTTGAAGACACATGGGCCAATGACTCCGCCAGTCCATAAAAACTTGTGGACTCTCCTCATTTCAAATGCGACAATTCTGTTTATTTACGTACCCATTCAACCAAAAATAGGCTTCATCGGAAAATAAAACTTTGAATGGACGAAGTGCACGATAAGTTTGATGAACAGAACCATTATTTTGATTAAAAATTTCCACAAGTTGCACGTGTGTCGATCCATAATTAAATGTCAAAGCGAACTAAACAAAAACCATTTATCAGCTGTTAAATGGGTGGTCAAATAAAGCAGTGATGTCAACTCAAAGTTGTATCACTCTCTAAAAAACACCCTATAGTTTAACTTGAAGTAAGAATTGTCAAAAGATTGTATATTCACATCTAAAGTATCGTGTTATAAATATATAATAATTGTTTTATATAACCACTACCAACAAATACTACAGAAAATGTCGTTTGTTTTTTTCTACTTGTGATTCACTAGACGTCGCAGTAATAACGGTGGATTACAACAACCAGAGCCACTGTTGTTTGTGTAAATTCATGGTCCACGTCAAAAATTAAAGCAACAAAACACATTCAAATGCAGCACACCTGCACAATTGCCAAACACTATATGTGAGATATACAAACGCAAAGAGAACTTGTGGTAGCCAAACAAACAGTGGTCGAGCAAAAAACTGTCATCTGGCGCAGCAATGCCACCTTGTATTTATGACATCATGGAAGTAATACTTTGCACTCTGCTTGACTTTAATTTCCAAAAATATTCGTTAAATAAGTTTCTTTGACTAAGAAATTGTTAGCGAGATGCTGTTAAAAAATTTCATTCTCATAAGCTGAGCCGCTGGTAAATTATTTAAATTTTTCATTAACAAACACACATACACACTCAAAAATATGTTTGCCAGCGGAACTCAATATTAATAAATCAATATTTATTTTGAAATATTGAATTAACAACAACGAAAACCACAGAAGAAGTATTTAATTATTTAGTCAATTAGCATGTGAAAACAACAATTAAGTATTTTGTTCTTCGACAAAATATTTTGTTGAAAAACATGTTTAAAGAATTAAATGCTAAAAATAGTTAAGAAGAAAAAAAAAAAGATTTTGACATTTATTGGACGGAACGACTACGAAATAAATCTTCGGAATGTTAAACGCCAGCCTTGAACAAAAGATTATGTGCATGTTCGAGCGTGTTTTAGGAAAACAAAATACCAAAAACATAAATTTATAAATAGAAATATAAAATAATGAAAAATTTCAATATTTTCAAACGCAAACTTGACTTTAATAAACTCGCAAGCGAAAATACCTCAACGACTTCTCAACAAAACTGTTGTGGTGTTGTTGAACACGGTTCGAGAGTTACAATGTCAGCCAGCAGTCATGTTTGCTTGTGGAGGCCTGCAGACAGAATTTAACTTTTTTTTGCTTCCCATTCATGAGCCCAAAGTTGAAATGTCAATAAAAGTTTAAACAATTTCATAGTTGTTGAGCTTTAAACACCCTTTCAAACGCGCCAAGCAATTATTTAATTCAGTGTAATGAGTAGCTGTTGTTGTTGTTGGTTTCGGGTTTTTGGTTTTATGTATTGCCGCCGTATTTTTATGCCTCAAGTCTTGTTTCAATTGTCAAATTTTATGGTTATTAAAACTTTTTTTCTCAAAAAGTGTTTAATATTAATATTGAATTTATTTACACTCCATGATTTTTATCCCATCGGTGTTGGGGAACACTTTTGTTAGGATTATTGATAATAAAATTCAAACGAACGCAGAGAAATTAAAGACACAGCAAAACTCAAAACTTTTTTAGCTTTTGTGAAAAGAATTTAAAAAAAAAATTAAATTTTACTTATTTACATAAAAATATCTTTCAAATTATGTAAATTCCATTAATTTTGGCAAAGGATTAGATACATAAAAGGTACCACAAAAAGATGTGTGGGGTAGTGAGAGTTTTTTTTTGAGCTGCGTGAGAACTTTAAAAGATAATCCAAGACATAAATCTTAAATTATCTGGTAGATAATTTAATGAAATTTATTTTCAAAATATTTCACTCCCCTAAGGCGTGGAGCTCGGGCCACAAGGTGATTTTGAGCACATGTAACGGCACTTCCTGTGGATTTCCAAGGCCACCGCAAACAAATATTTTGTTCATTTATATAACAATTTAAATCGAAATGCCCTTTCTTCATTGATGATCTCCGATTTAAAAACGTCCTCTCTCCGGTGTTCAATTCGCAATTGACATGCGATTGACTTTCAAAAGGCATTAACTGATGCACTGTTTTGCGAAAATTCGCTGTAGGGTCCGTCTGATGACGCCCAATTGAGCGGACACGTCGTCTGGTTGATGTTCCTTCGTCCAGCTACAGGCACGCAATTATTGTTACGACAACTAGTCCGGCACAAAATAGAAATTTATGAATAAATAAATAAATATGTTTTGACGCTTCAAGCCCTCAAATTAGAATGGCCCAAAATAGCTCCGAGGACATTGAACATTTTTAAAAATTTGAACGTTAATATATAAATTTTCTAAGTGGTTTTCGGAAAATTTAAAGAATTAAGTACGCAAAAATTAGTGCGCCTGTAAAACTAAAAAGGGGCAACATTTCATCACCCTGAACTGATATATTTCGGGGGCAAAACATGGCACGAGTGTGTTTGTATTTAATATTTTTTTTTTTAATATTTTATTTCTTGCTGAATTTAGCAAAAATTTTAGAAACGAACATGAAAAATGTGCAGCCGGTGTAGGATAAATAACATATTTTCCCAAAAGAACACGTTTTTGGTGCAAGAAGCTTGCGACATGCTAAATTCAATTATCTGAAGTCGTTTCAAATAATTGACTTAAACAATTTTTTGTTGTTTAAGCAAAAATTAAAAAAGTTTTTTTTCGTCAATCGTGGAAGTGATTTCACACTCTTTGAACTCTGCTTTGAACTTTTAACCTTATTTCTTGCCACTCAAATGTTTTTTTTATTTGTAAAGCCGAGCTTCCGTTTTAACAACAAATCAGTTAAGAAACAAGCACAATTGCCTAGAACATGTTTCTGTTCAAGTGGTTCTTAAGAAAAGGCTAAAGAAAAATAGAAAATAAAGAGAAAGAAAAAAATGGAAAAATTAACAATTTCCCTTTTCCTGTTTAAAGTGGGTTTTGAAAAAAATAATAAATTCTCTCTTTGGCTGCAACTCAGTAAACAAATTCAAACAACAAAGTTTTCCTTCATTCATTCATTCCTTCATTCACTCACTCATGCAGTCAACCAACAAATAAACGCCTTTTGATTGAAACAAATAACACAACAGTTCTGCTCAAATCATGTATGAAGTTGCCTGCTTGTCTGTCCGTTCGGGCTATTTACTTGTCCGTCTTAATTATTTATTTATAAACATTTTCTTTGTAAACTTCAAATTTAAAAACTGCACATTAACCGGGCTGGCATTAAAAATGTCTACAAGCAGAAGCACTAAAAAGCTGCGGAAAAAAAGGAAAGAAACGTTTATGTATTTAATAGTTGTTGTTGTAGTGCATTAAACTATTATTTGATTAGTTGCAACACCAGCAGCAACACCAGCAGCAGCGCCATCAATCAGCTCAACATATTAACCGGAAGTTGCTCTAACGGCCCCTGAATGTTAAGGAGATAATAAAACAGGCAAAACATTGTTTGTTAGAAGAAAAAAAGAAAATTCAAATAAAATCAAATGAAACCATTCGATTTCGTTGGAGTGGCGCTTTCTGTTGGGGAAAATAGTGCTGCTGGGTTCTTCGAGGTCTTAGTTAAACCAGGTTTGTTAATCTGAAAAGAGATTTGTGCCCGTTGTAAACAACATTTTTAGCTTCTTAAATGAAATAATAAGAAAATATATTTAAAAAATTTCATCAGGAAAATCAGATTCTGAATACATTAAACTTGATCCACATTTCAAAAACTTGATCCACATGTCAAACTTATAAATATTTTTATGAATTGAGTAGAATTTGTTCCAGCCTTTAGCGTGCGCTACAGGATATTTATTTCCACAAATATATCTGTTTTATAAAGAGCTTATAAAACAAATTTTGTATTCAAATTCATTTTATAAGCCTCTTATAAATCACAAATAGTTTTTTTAAATGAGAACTTTAACAATTTGGCTGTTTGATTTTCTCTAACCTTCACTATTCATTAATTATTCTATTTAATTATTATCAAAAGAAAAAAAAAGCAGTTTGTTTTTGTGGGTGCATCATTTCATCGTCAACTTTATTTCAACAATTCGTCACTGTGCCAACATTTTGTTTTTATGGCCCGAAAAGAATTATTCAGTTTCGGCGGCCTTTAAACGTGTTGATTTCATGTTTATTTTGCTAATTTATTGCGATCGCTTTGAAATTGTCAAATTTCATTTTTTATCATTCAAATTTGAACTTTTTAAAGTTCAAAAATTAATTATCATGATTAATTTGGCAATGAAAATGAAAATTATCACCTTTTCAATGTCGAAATAATTTAAAATGCATTCGACCTGAAAAGGCCTCGTTTATTGTTGATAAATAATATCGAGAGAATATTGTACAACCGTTTAATTGCTGACTTATCGCAACTGTTGTAAAAGTAAAAGTCTTTGTTTTTGCGAATATTTTATTTGGCGCGGGAGAAAGGGGTTGATTTTATACCTGAACGGGAGGGGTTGGAAAATAATTTTGTTTTATAATTTTATTTGTGATTATAAATTATCAAATTATTACATGTCATATTCCAATCAATTGTTTTAGTCATTGAAAATATAATGAAAAACTTTTTTTTATTTCTTGTGATAATTTGTATTAGAGGGAGGGCGTGGCTGGGGGTATAATGAAGCAGTAGGGCAAACAAACTGCAGGTTGCTATTTAAACATGTTGCGCTGTACCCCGTGTGCAAGTTTCAGGACCCAATAAAGTAGATCCCATTATCAAATTGTTTTCTCTACTGAAGGAGTGATTTTTTAACAACTTTATTTTTGGCAACACTGTTTTTGGCAGTTAAGCTGTTTTCGCGTAATACGTTACTATTGAACATGTTCAGTTTGGTTTTTATCATAAATAGACTTGCAAACAAAGATTTTTTTTTGGAATTTTATTATCTAAAATTTTCTCCAAACATTTAAATTATTAAATCCCGCTGGTGTTGCAGTTTGGAAGATATGAATTAATCGACAATTAAGGCATTAGGCCCTACAAAATATAAATACAAAAACAAAACAGGAAGGATAAATGATTTGCAAAAAATGTTTTCAACTTTTATTGACTTTTTATTTCAATTTAACGAAATACTTAATATAAATAATTAAAACTGGATTTGGAATTTTATAAAATCGACCTCGAATTCAATAAATATGATAAAATAAGTAGCCGCCTTAATTTTCTTTGCATCTTTATTTTTATTTATTAATTTTTTTCATTTGTTGTTATTTTTCACACACGAATAATCGATTGTAGTACTTGAGCCATAATTCCTAAAAAGTCAACGGCCCAACAACTTTATGTTCAACAATAAATACTTGACCCAGTTAACTTATTGTTGTTTTTTCTAAGTGTAACTCTCCCACTTTGATTTTATACTTATTTCGCAGCAGAAATTTGTTTAGAAAAATATTAGAAAAAAGATAATGACAAGAAAATGCCTTGTCAAATAGTTTAGAATTTTTACATATTTCAGTTACAAAAAACTGTTTATTGTTAAGCACACACTCGAGTACCACCAGCCAGCCATGTCTGAAAATAAAAAAAACGATTTTCTACTTACAAGCCGAAACCTAAATTCACACCTGTCACATGTAATATTCGTTACAAATATTGTTGAGCAAATGCTGTGGCATTTTAAATTATTAAAGAAAAGAGAATGAGAAAAAAATTAGAAAAAACTGCAAAATAAATATGCAAATGCGACTGGGATATTCATTTGCGATAATAGTTTTCATGGCTGCATTGTAATAATCGTTTGAATCGTTTTCTGATTTCTGCTAAACAGCTGCAGTTAAATATTCGTTAAGTAGAGATGACTAGATGACCTTTTCATTCTCTATTTCGTGCTGTTTAAACTCAGACCGGCAAGTTAATGTCAAAATGAAAACTAATTGGTCATATTTTCGCAAAAATGCCTTGTGGATTATGCTAACTTTAGCCATGTTAGTGGACCATTAGATGTCTTAAAGTGAACCACAAAAAATTGGGCGAAAGATTTATTATTTTTTTACACCAACTTTGCAGTTCTTCTGTTTCAGTTCTCTGTGAACTTGAATAGAAACAAATTCGAATATAAATTCTAATTATATATTTTATATATAAATTTTTTTTGTTTGAATATTTTTAGAAACTTTAAAAGAATAATTCCATATATCCAGCAAAAGTTAATATATTATAAGCGGGTTTTAGATAAATAAAACTTTTCAATAGAACTTCAAGTGAGAATTTTTAAATGATTGACTTGCGTGCTAACTAAATTCCTCCTGACTGACAGCAAAATGAAACAAAAAACAATTTTTTTTTTAATTTTTAATTTGTTGCTTTCATTGACAGTGATGTCAATATTAATGGCGCAGTTTCTTGGCCACACAAATACACAAAATTGCTACTGGGGTCTTCATAAAGAGATACTATTTGGAATAATTTTTAAAATTTCTCAAGGTCTCATTAATAAAAACAAGTTTTATAATTTAACATAGACAATTTACAAAATATGTTAAATAGGAATTTTATAAATATAAAATATTTTGAATTGGAAATCCTGTTTTGAACTCGTAAATATAATTTCAATCGTGCTACTTCTCTGTTCCCCACGAAAACTCTATCAAATCGATAAGTTTTAATGATGAAAAAGGATACGAGAAGTATTTCAAACCGATGTTGTTAAGTTGTCTGATTGTTATTGTCTGATTAGTGTGGCTTAAGAGACATGAAACAAAAAATTCCGAAAATACGACATGAAGAAAATATTCAGACAACAACCCAGGGAAGTTGCAAAAGTATTTTACCACCGATTTGATACACTTCTCGTATATTTTTCACAATAAAATTGATGCAAACATAAACTGTTATCACATTCAATGCAACCATCTAACAAATGGTAATAAAAAATAAGAAAAAAAAATCTACCCCTGGGTATTGATGATGAAAGTGTATCGACCTTCGAAAACAGCTGTTCTGCTCTGCTGTATAAATTTTTCTCTTTGAATTGAAAACATGCAACAATTAGCTTATCAAAATTAAATAATAAAGCAAATAATAGCTCGATACAAATTAGTTCCTTTGGAAACGATCTTTAATATCTTTGAATAGTTTAAAAAATTTCTCTTCTCTGTGATATCAAGTATTTTATTTCCTTATCAGCTGATCAAATTTTGAAATATCAACTTAGTCAAAACTGCTCATTTACAGCATTTTATGACTTTATGACTGCGGTTTGAATCCCCCTTATGAAGATATTTCATTTTATCTACACAAATTGTTTTCGAATTAGATTTTCAGGTAACAGAACGAAGTCATAAAAATATTCTAACAACATTCACACACACACACTCAAACGCATGTGTGCGTAGTTAAAAGATAATAATTATCATTTGAGACGTCTCAGATAAATAGTTTTCGATAATAATAATTGCGTTTTAGAAAATTTTCCTCTTCTCTCTTATAAAATTGTATCCCAAATTAATTTATTTCTGTAATTGAATTTGTTGAAGTGATTTTCAATTTCAGGTGATCACTGAAATTGATTTTCAATTGTTTTGAAGTTTTCTTCCGCATGAAGAGAAAATGTCTTGTAACAATATTTTTCCAACTGTTGGCCTGCTTTTAAAAGTACTAGAATTGTATTAGAAAAGTTTATGCAGATTTACACTGACAAAAACGGAGTGCAGTGGAATAGAATCAAGTAAATCTTTTCATTAAAAAAAAACTCCTCCTGAGAACGTCGAAATTTGCCACATTTTTATACTCTTCACTGCAAATTTATATATATAATTTTAAAGCACTTTTAAAGAAACAACAGTTCATGGCCTAATAAACGCCTCAAATCAACTCTTCAGATGATTGTTTGCACTATTGTGTTTGGACCGTTAATATTTTTCCATACAGTTAAACGTTTTTTACGTTTTTGGCCGCAAGTTGGGAACATTTTGCATTAACAAAATGCTTGTTGTTTTTTTGTATTGTTGTAATTGTGAGATGACCTGATAGTTGAGCCTTGAAATTGTTGTTAGATGTGAGTAAAAAATATGTATCTGCGACCTTTCGAATGATATATAATTTATTTAAAAAGCTTTGGGAAATATTTCTTCCATATTTGAAATTTTTTTTCGCATTTATTTGAACACATTTTCTTGTTTGAGTAAAAAATCTGGCTTAAACAGTTGCATCAAACTATTTCTTCAAGTGTTGCATCATTTTCCTGGTTAATAAATAAGTTTTAAAATAACTAATTTCTTAAGGTTTCCCTTCTTGTTCAAGCAACATTGTGCGAGGAGACCCGGCTCAACCTTTCGTAGAGTTTCTCCCCTTTTTGTTTTTGCAGCAAAACAAAACCAACAAAATAATATCAGATTTACAATGTCTGCTGCAATTTGCTAAACAAAAAGTACGAGTGTCAGTGCATTCATTCTATGAGTGCACGTTCTTAACGAATACAATGGCAGCTGGACAGACAGGCACCCGTGCTTGTTCTATCGGTTGGGTTTTGTATTAGGGGCAGCGCTTGCTGGGCATAATCTAAAAGAAAACACTTTTCAAATAATTGAAATATTAAAAATTATTTTTAAATATTCGGACGCCTAAAAAACTGTTCGGATCGCCCTAATCAATGTGTGGCTGAAAGAAAATCACTCGCATCCATTAAGAAGACATTAAAAGTAAAAAGAAATTTATGTGGGCATCCCGATTATTAGAAGAAGAAATAAAAAAATAAAACAAAAAACAATTAAACCAAATTAGAAGAGTTCGTTGAAACTGAAATAAAATTAATTGAATAATTTTGTTAAAAATTTTACAACAAAGAAAAGATGAAATCCCCAACTTGAAATTCTAATGCCAGAAAATGGTACTTGACTGCAGACAATTCCCTGGTAAATGGATGGTACAGCGGGAATTTTTTTTAAGCTCATAAACGTGTGCACATAAATAAATATAGAAATGTTTGATATCCAGATTTCACAAGATAAAAAAAATTATAAAAATAAATTTAAATAACAGAAAATATGAATAATTTATTTTAGCGCATCGTCGTTAAGAAGTCAACAGGTTTTCGAATTCTTTTGCAAATCGCTAAGCAAATTCAAATAAAAAAAAAACAGAAAGAAAAAATAAATAAATCGATCTGATAGAGATGGTCAGGAGTCACGTGATTGGGGCATGAATCACTGCAAAACTTTGCTAAATTGCCAAAAATCTGCGTGCATGCAGCGCTCTTGACCGTTATTGTATTCCAAAGCAGGCATGATCGTGCATGATCTAGTGTGTCTAGCGGTTTGGGTTCACATTATTAAAAATGTTTGGATATTGAAATGTTTAAATGCTGGAGGGTGGCAGGCATTTATTTCATTTCTGGTTTTATATATTTTTAATATAAAATTAAATAACTCTTATTACAAATAAATAAAACATCTGTGACAAACTGACTTTAGTGGCGTATATATTTTTGAATGTTTTTACATGATTTTTTTTAATTTTTAATTTGCAAATATGATGTCTAAGATTTTTTATATATTTTTTTCTTTCTTTCTTTTTAGGTAAGTCGAACACTTCACATAAATTTAATCGTCTAAATATTTTGTAAGTATTTCTTGTTTGATCTTATTTTTAAGTACATGCAATAACTGAAATTAAGCGTTCATGTTACATCACTGGACAAGCGTCTCTGTAACTCTTTCGCTTTTAATAGTGGAACACATCCAACAGTTTGTAGCGTAAAAACTTTACACTTGCCCACTGCAGCCATGTGACATGTAACAGTTACAGTTGTAACCGTTTCGCTCAATGCGACTAATTGTTGTTCGTTAAATACGATTTCAAAATAATCGTATCTGCGATTCCTTTCTTAAACGATTTCTTGACATTTCAGTTGAAGCGTTGAAAACTTGTGCGCGAATTAGTTTCATATTGTTTCATATTTTCTTTCATAATGGTTAACTTTTGTCATATAAATTTGAATTTCAGTTCCAATATGCACACAAAAAAATTATTTGTTTTTAATGATTCCAGTCAGTCTCCGGTTTTTGTTTTAACAGCTTTTTTATGCTAAAACTTTTTGATGGAAATTACAATAAATCTTTTTTTCGCGTTTCAGTTTTATTTTCTGTAAATTATATAACAACGTGTCATATCAGACCAGTTAGTAGTAGTAGTAGTTGTTGTCGTTGTTGTTTGTATAAATTACACCAAAACAAGTGAATAAAAAATTAAACGCAAAACAGCAAATCACTTGCATGTTTTCACCACTCATAAATAGTTGATATATAATTTTTTTATTTATTTTATTTTTTTTATGTTTTATTTTCATGTGCATTTCGTACGATTTATTTTGCTGCATTTAGTCGTTTAAGCAAAAGTTTAAATAAAATACTTGTACTTAATGGATTTATGGAAGAAAAAAACTGGTTGGTTATACATAAATTTAAAAGACTCGAGCGAAAAAAAAAAATATTTATTTTTTGGAATTTCGATTGCAACGTAAGATTTTGGAATTTATTTATTTCGACTTTTTTATAAGTGGCTCGCGACACACTTGCCAGTACCAAAACATCGAATTCGATCTCACTTCCATTTAACTCTCAACGTTTCAGTCAGTCAGTTTCTAAACGACATTAAAAATGTGTTTTTAAACTTCAAACAATTTGGTGGGATGGCAAATCTATTGTTCCACAAAAAAAGTAGCAGAAAATCTTAAAAATGTACGCCGAAACGCTTTAAGAAGTTAATTCTCAAAAATCGAATCTAATAAAATATATTTGAAATCAAATAAACCGCTTAAATTGGTTGTAACAACCACTTCACACCATGATTGAAAAGCATGACTTATTTCAATAGGCGAGTGGTGTAGAGAAGAAAAGGAAAAGAGTTTTTCTTGACACTCGTATTCGTTCTTGCTATCACGCTTTATTCTTCTTCTACTTTCCTCCCATCGTAGGCAACAATGTCCACTCTGTAAAAGCCACGTTATTAAAAAGTCATGGTATAAATGCAAGACGATTTTAGAAAAAATTTTTAAATATGAATGGAAAATCATCAAGGTTTTAAGATCATTGTGTGAATCAGCACTAGATATCGTGATTTTTTCATGCCACAACTTAATTAAATCTCACGTGCGTGCTTGAAGGTGATGTAGAAATATAATAGCGGGCATGATTGCGCATGATTTTTTTTGTATGATTTCACAAATTTAATACAAAATAAAGGCTACTTCATTGAGCGCTTCCTATTTTTGAATTTAAACAAAAATGGTGTGTTCGAGATATTTTATTAGTTTACAAGATCTATTGACGGAATTACATACGGGTATATAATATCGTTGGACTTCTCTGGATGTAGCGCATCTGAAATTTCTCATTTTCTATGATTCTGGGGCACAAGTCAAGCTGAATTTGATCGGTGGAATGTGTTAAGTTTTCTTTGAGGACTCCTGCCTGCGACTCGAGAAAACCCCGGTAGGAGAAACCTAAAGGGGACAATAGTACGATCTTGGTGGTCACTTTCATACGACCCAACAGAACACATATTTTGCTAAAACAATTATTTTATTATTTCCATATTTGCTGAGTGCTGTTTCCGTCCGCGATAATTTGCAAAAATAGTGAGAATAAATAACAAAAAATTTGGCAGACAAGATGTACGTCCCCTTGGAAATACCCTTCACACATACAACAAAATGTGGCAACGTATTGTGCGGCACACGCTGAATATTCTGAAAGTCCGCAGAGTGTGGATTTTGAGAAAACGAAAAATGGGATTTTCTTGTTTAGAACGCATGTAAAACTTTTTTTATAAATTGATTTAGTTTTTCGTACAATAAGTTGGAACGATATTCGGTGACATCATGGGGCAGGCCGTTGTGATGATGTTGTCTTGAACTCCAAAATTACATGATAAATTTTTTTAAATAAAATTTTACTTGAATTGAAATCTATTTAAAATTGGTTGCGGAATTTCTTATGTTCTTAATGTTCGTCACTCCTTCTCCCAACAGTGCTGCCATACTTTAATATAGTTTCACACGTTTTGTGAAAAAAATCAAAGGAATTGAAAATACAAAAAAAAAGATTATGTATTTATCTGACTTTATTTATCTATCGAATAAAGTTTTTGTCTAGTCACGGAGTTATTATATTGAAGCGTTTGTTATAGTTAAAGAAGCTGGGTTAAAATCGATTAAGTATGGCAAGGCTTTTTGAATGTACATCATCGGAGTCTTTTAATTTCGACTACGCCTACCACAAACTATTATAACGGGGCCATCGCTTACGGAATGAACTGTAAGCGAACGGAAACGTTTGCAAGTTTTATCTGCTTTTAGCATAAAAAGAATTTTTTCGTTATTGAGCCCACTGTGTAAGTGGTAAGACAACAAGCCCAATGCTGCATTAAATCAAAGTCCTTTGAATTTACTTTCTATTGTGTCTTATCGAAGACTCATTTTGCTTTTTTCCCCCAAAACCGGCTAATTGGGCTTGTTGTAGGGTACAAAATACGAGTTTTATTTGTGTTGTCCATGAGCAGCCGCAGCACTTAATTTTTACTTCATTTTATTTTCCTATGCCCGTACATATTTGTGCATGTATGTATGCATGTGTGTGTGTGTGTGCGCACATATTTGCAATATCTGTCTGATATTATATCATAAAAGCCATTTACGCAATTTTGTTAATTTTTTTTCATTTTTATTTTTAATGTCTTGTTTTTCTCAATTTAGGTAATTCAGAAACAAACAAACAAAAATAAATTATAATAAAAAACGAGTAACAAGTTTATTTAATATTTAAAGAAAAACTTGAAATAATTCAGCCAAAGTGCTTTCGAAATTGCAAGCGATATATTTCCATTCTGATGCCTGCTGATTTAAGTAGGTGTTCTGGAAAAAGCCATAAAGCACACACGCATTTCTTATGTTGCTCTTCTTAATAAACAATTTTCTTATGACAAGTCAAGTTTTCAGTAGACTTTTTTCTCAACTGATTTATGGACAATTAACACACACGCACAGTCAACACTTTTGCCCATATAAATTTGGTTGGAAAAATAATACGAGAAAAAAAAATATATTAAAATTAACGCGAGATAAAACGTTTTGGCATTTAGCGGCAACATATTAAATACAAGTTTGCAACACAAATAATTTATTTCTAAAGGAAAAGCAGATTATTCAAAATTTTTTTAAAGAAATTGACAGTGTAATTGATATGACGGATGGGGGACGGAACAGTAAATCAAAAACAAACCTCAATTTGTAGCACTCCACTCTATAATTAAATTTATTACAATAAAATTCACTGACAACAACTTTCCGTTTGCCAAATTTCACTTACTCCGAAATGACCACTTTACAAGCGGCCGGTCTGGCAACAATGTTTGCCCCTCACGATCCACAACTTTTACAAGCGATTACACACGAAAAGTTTGAAAACCCGCTTCAATTAAAATTTTATTTCAAATGCCCGAGAACCTGATCAATTGCGGAAAGATTATTAAAATGTTTGCTGTTCAATATGGCGACAAGAAATTTAAATTAAATCAATCATCAGACCTGCCAGATGTATTTCTTTTTTCTTATTGACGTTTCCGGTGCTGCCAGATGGCTGCTACACAAAAAACAGTGTGGGGAAAAAGGAATTTTGGTGTTAAACTTAAATGGTTAAATAGGATATAGTGGAGAACACGCCAAGGAATTTTGTGACATCGCTTTTCGAAGGCAATACCACACAAAGATATGTACGAAAATGGCAAACGTTGCCACCAGTACAAATTATTCTATTTGCTTGCGATGGCAAGAAATTCCATAATATATTCTTGACTCAAGTCTGCTATTGCAGGCAACTAAATCGACTTCACGTGCTTCTTTCATGTTTTCTTAATTTGAGTGTGCAAACCGTGTGAATAAAATTAAAGTATGGCAACTTTGTTGAGCGCATTTTGTGTCGAACAGTGAGAGTATAAAAAAATAGATTCTGTCTCGTTCTTGCTTTCTCGGGCAATTTTTAAAATCGAATCGCTTAGAAAAATGTCAAAACAGAACCAGAACACTGAATTAACTCGTTTCCGAATGGAATCGAACTCTGTGACGCGGCTGAAAATTTGCAATTAAAGTAGTTTCGAAGCTACGGTCTTTATTAATTTTCAGAAATGTTTCAATGTTCGAGTATTTTTCGGACCCCTTTTTCAGTGTATTTGTTTGTATATCAAAATTAAAATTTTCGGAGTGTATTAAATTAAATTTATTTCCTTAATGAATTGTGTTCTATTTGATTTCATATGGAGCATTTTCGAATCCGAATTTTCGGAATGGTTTTCGAAGTAACCCGGAATATGTGCTTTAAGTAACGGATTTTCGAAAATATGTTGCCATTATCGTCACTATTGGTATTTCTTCTTCTTCTTTTATATTCCCACAGAAATTTCTTCCGTTTCTCGAAAAAACTTTTCTTCTTGTTTTTTTAGATTTTAAAATTAAAACTATTTATCTGAGATGTCACTAAATCCATGATTTAATTTATTGTCAGACCCACATTCGTTTGCTGGGGTTAATATAAATTCTCAAGAAAAATATTGTAAAAACTCTCACTCAATGATTTGTTGTATATTTTACATAAAATTACAAAAAGTTTTCTTTCGTAAAAAACATGATGGAACATCCAAATCAAGTTTTCGAGTGTATAAAATATTCTTATATATCACACATACACCACCATGTTGTTGTTTGTACAATGAAATAAAAAAAGGTAGAAACTTATAACTAAATTCGGAACAATTCGGAATCAGTTGAGAATTAATCCTTAGGAGGACTTTCATCTTCAACGTTGCTTTCCTTCCTATTCAAATAGGCCTTGCGATAAGAGCCCTCCGGATCGTAGATTTTCTCCAAACGAGCCCAATCCTCCGGACGCCTGTCGATGAGATGATGAGTCACTTTATCCGAACCGGCTTTCTGACGCTCCGTGCATTTGGCGCAATTGGTTTCTATGGCGTCCGGTAGAGTTTCTAAAATTTGCAAAACCCCTTGACAATAAGAGAATCTATTTTAAGGGAAACACTCGAACACACCTTTTAACAGTTTAGCGTCGGGTGTGCAGGGACCCAAACCCTCCAAACATTTGATGTAGTTCTTGAGTAAACGTTCCTGACCCAAAATCTCCTCTATATTTATATTATCGTATTTATTGTCGTAAGTGCGTGTTGAAGGAGCCGCCGTGGTGGCATCAACTTGTGCTAACGACTGCAGGCGTACAAACAACACTGGACTCACTAACACTAAACACTGTATTAAATGCAACATTTTATTTATATTTTTCGATTCACTATTTTGTGTGCTTTTCGAAACCTTAAAAACTGTTCTAAAACAGTGTTCGTCTATGCGCACGTTTTTATAGCAAATCTTTTCCATAAAAAGTCACATGCGTGTCTTCAAGTGGTTTGGAAAAATCCCCAGTCAGTGCAATCGAACATGATTCAAAATAAATTAGGGAAAATTATAAAAATTGCCGGCAATTATTTAAATCTAAAACGATTAAGTTTATTGTTTTCTTCTGGGAACAAAATTGGCAACTGGTTGCCACATTTTCGTTAACTATTTTCTGCCGTTTCTCTATAAAAATCCAAAAGTTTTACTGTTTATCTTTGCCTGGAAATTTAAATTAAAACATTAAACTTGAACTGAGTTAATAGAAGTTATTTCATTTAACCTACTGGCATTAAAATGTCCATAATATTTCATTATAAAATACGTTTTATATGTATTTTATTTTTGCCCTCTTGTAAGAACAAAAACAAAAACAAAAACAAAAACAAAAACAAAAAATAGACAACCAAAGGGCATCATCATCATCATCTGCTGAGAATGATTCTAGTGAAATGTTGTGCAACAATAACAACAACCCAACCAACCAACCAACCAACCAACCAACCAACCAACCAACTAATAACTATAATCATGGTAAAAATATCTTATTAGAACAAAAACGTGAAATTGTTTTCCAGCATAAACAAATGAAGGAACAACAACAACAAAAGAATTAAAATAAAATAATAATAAATGAACCCACAATTCTTCCCAGAGTTGCAACACTCAAAGGCCAAACAGCAACAACAACAAGAGAGCCAGTAAAGAAGTTCGTTGCACAAGTCTTTTGTTTTGCAGGGCATTCATAAATAAGCATGATTTTTTTGTGTGGGTGCGTGTGTGTGTGAGTCTTGTTTTTGTGTTTAGGACAAGTACAAAACCCCGCGATGTCATAATTTATGAACTTGAATTCTTAATTCTTTTCCCTTATCTGGTTGTTGTTGTTATTGTTTTCATTTATTAAACTCCCTGACATGAAACCGTTTAATAGAAAAAGAAAAAAAAGATGGTGGAAAATAGATCTTCAATGAGATCGTAAAAATCACCTTTAATCCTCTTTTTATGAAATAATGATGGCTTTTATTTCTCTCTGGCAAACGAGTAGATTTTATTTATTTAATATTTTTTTCTTCTATATTTTTATTGTTGTAAAAATTTATAAGCAGGAGTTTGACTTATTTTATGTGCCAGCAGTGTGGCTTAAAATTGAGATGTTTTTGAGAAAAAGTAAAATAGACTATTAAAGTGAATTAAAAAATACAATGAAATAAAAATCCTTTATCCTGTCAATCTGGATAATATATCCTGACTGTCCTCTAACTCCCAGAATTTATTTACAGGTTGTTAAAAATAATCACAAGCTGAAGGAAAAGAGTACAGACAAATTTATTTAATATTTTGTTTTCTTACATGCATCCTTAATCCTTGTGGTTTCCTTAAGTTGAAGGACACCATCGGTTTCACTCAACGTCCACTTCAATCCTATAACAAACTTTGTATTGTACAACAAGATTGGCGAGGACACACTGTACTTTGTGAGTCGGCAAAACTAGAATATGTAGATGCAACACAAACATGAAATTTGACGTTTCTGCAAGGACATGTCAAGCTCCCAGACATCCTTTCTTGCACAATTGAAATTTTAGCTACATTTATTTATTATCAGAATGCCATCCATTCTATTTATTGAATTGCTAGTTTTATTTAATTTTTTTTGCAAGGACACGACCAGCTTCCTTATATCCTTTAAAAAAAAACCGAACTTAAGGAGTATTGGTGATTATAAAACAGTAAATAATTGAAAAGGATCTTCACTTATTAGCTCTATTGTAAATTTCGTTTTATTTTATGCAAGGACATCGCCTCCTCCCATGTGTCCGTTTTCTAAGAAACTAAAAAACTAAATATGAGCTGCATTAAAATGCACTAAAAATCAGTTATTGCAAATAAAATGATGTGTTTGAGTTGTCCTGTAAAATTTGCTAACTTCAGTGAAAGGACATTGTCGCTTCCCATATATCCTTCAAACAAAAATGCAAATTTTACGAACATTTATTATCACAATATAAAAAAATTTGCTTCGGGCTCTGAATTTCAACTCTCCATTTCTGTAATAATATGTTTTGTTCAAATTACTGCAAGGATATGAGTAGCTTCACTATATCCTTGTTTTTTATTTAATATAATTTTAGAAATACATATATACAATTAGAAAGCACAAAGAACCAGTAAATAATTTTAAAAATCTTTATTTGTTAGCTGCATTGTAAATGAAGCATATCACTTACTGTAAGGACATTACCACCTTCCATATATCCTTTTTTTTTAAAAACTAAGTTTCAATCGTATTTATGCTTATAGTGTAATAGAAATTAGTAGATGTTTCCAAAACAGAGCATTTTACCGTTTCAGTTTTATATGCTGTCAGGACATCGCTTCCTTCCATATATCCTTTTTCTGAAAAACGAAAGTTTCAGCGGCATATATGATTAGAATGCACTAAATATCAATAATTGTTAAACAAAGTATGTTTTGACATTTTTGTTACTTTCGGTAGAAGGACATAACAGCTTCCGTTACGTCCTTCATTGGTAAAATTATAATTTTAGCTGCAGTTAACCTGTAAATATAAAGAAAATTCTTATATGACTCTGAAATTCAACGTTCTGTTGCTGTTACAAATTTTATGTAAGTGGCTGCAAGGATGCGACTATCTCCTGCATGTCCTTTTTCTAAAAAAACCTTAAAACTAAAACGCAATCTATTTTTAGTTGTCTATCTTGTAAACTACAAGCTTAAATTAATGGATTTTTTCCAAATCTTGTATAACAAAATCAGCATGCAAAAATTTTATTTTATATGCAGGTGACCCATTGTGCGATCTCATCGTTTCACCGCTTTTAAAAATATAAAATCCATACCAACAACATCTCTTCAAAGGCTGTATGAAATATCTATTGCAACCAGATAAATCGTTTAGAAAATGCACACTTGATTCCAATATTTTTCTCAAAATGCCCCACTGTGTGAGGTTGATGTTGAGCCTCTGCTGCCTCTTCTTTATTATTTAATGATGAAAAATTCACCAACTCATCCTCTTTATTGCCTGTCACTGTTAAGGATGGATAGAAAAAATAAGAAACACGAAACAATTAGAAATATTGAAGAAAATCTTCAGTTCTAATTTGTCAGAAAATGGGTGGGTCTTGTTCTTGTTCTTGGGCACTGCAGCAACTCCATTTATCTCTTTTCCAGATATTTCTTATGAAATATCGTTCAGGAATTACAAACAACAAAATAAAAAAGTTAAAGAAGACAATAACAAAAATAAATAAAAAATGTGGATAGAAAATAGTAGGAAAATGCATTTGGAAAACACACACACGTACACACACACACAATAACGCCACTTTTATTTACCAGCTCATGCAGACATGCCACTACAATTGTGCACCCATAAAATCATATTAAAGAAAAGCCAGCGGTTTTATTAAATCATTTTTACAATTTTTCAAAAGAGTTGAAGCAAAAAAATAAAAAAAGGAGTTACGGTCGGTTTACTTTTTCATTGAAGACGCACAGAACGGCCATTCAGCAGCGTTTGTTTTTACGAAATCGCTCTTTTCCCAATACGAGTTCATCCTTATTTCTTTTTTTTGTTTGTTTATTTTTATTGTAGTTTTTGAAATCTATTTTCTTTCTTAAGAATCAAATTTTCTATGGCTTGGCTGCGGCTTAACTTAATTTTGAATTTTGATTTTGTTACCTGAAAGCCTACAAATCCAATCCAACAGCAGAATTTATTATCAGTTTCAATGAAAATTAATGACGATCATCCTCAACGTGCAACAGTTAAGTTTTTATGATGAAAATCTCTCAAATAGCCGGATGCAAAGTATTGCGATACTATTTTATGGTCTCATTTAAATTCATTCATTGTTGCTGGTGGATGGATGATGGTGCTTCTAAAGCAAATCGTTATGCAACCAAATTTTATGATTATAAAATATTTTATTGTGCTCTTTTTCGTTATAAATTTTATATAAATTTTACACATTTTCCATATCCCTGCCTGCTTGCTGTGCGTTTTCAAAACTTGTGAAAACAAATTAACTGGAGCATAAAATGAATTTGAATTCAAGGCGTTGTTGTTGCATCCTATTTACCACACACAGTTTCTATTAAGAGCTTTCGATTGGCCTAAAATGAAATTATTTTGGTAAAAATCTCTTTCGTTAATTTGAAGTAGAACAGGTGTGAGATCTCTTAAATTCAGTGCCATGTAACAGGCTGAGAAGTTATCGGCGAATTGATGCAGTTGTTTGACTTGCAAAAAAAATATTTTGAAGAGAAGAAAATATATATGAAGTGCAAGCTGTTTTCAGAGGCCGCCGCATGCATCACAAATGTAAAATGAGGCCATCATCCACTGTTGTAATATATATATATATATATATATATATATATATATGTTGTTGTATAGAGATTTGAGATAAAATAAAGATGAATATTTTTTAATTTACGTGAAATTTACATTTCTTGAATATCTTTCATGTTGTGACATTAAAATGCACATACAACTTCTGGTATATGTCGGAAAACTTAATGTCTGAAAACCATAAAAAAACACCCTTTAGTTAACTCTTAAACTACAAAGTCGAAGGTTGTGGGTGCGATTTCATACTCAGTTATAAACGAGGACTCGAATTTTACATTCAATTGTCCTTTTCTCTTACCTCGCTGATTGTCTTGCGTGTCCTTCGCAGCTAAAAAATTAATTCTTTAAGTCTTAAGTTTTTGAAATATCGGCTGTTTAAAATTTGTCAGCTGCATATGAACTCAAAATTATAGCAAATTATCTTGAGTGCTTTCTAATTTTTAAATTCAAGTTTATGTGTGTGCGTTTATGAGTGTGTGTGAGATATCATCTCCGCGCAATTTGAGGTTCTCCTTTTTTTTGTGATCACACCCTCCGTACATTCAACTTTTGCCGAAGTTCCTCAAACAAATTATATATCATTCGATAGGTCTCAGCTTAAGCTTTTCAAATCTGTCGAGAAACTATAAGTCGGATAATATTGGCCGAAGATATTCAAATTCGAGTTAAAAAAAATGAAAAACGTATTTCAGGTCGGTGGGATATATTAGAAGCTGATTGTTGTTGTTCAAATTCCCTTCAATCAATTCGCCAAAGATTCCTCTCATTCAAAAATATTTTCCTTAAAAAAATTTAAATATTTTTGCCAAAGCGGACATCTGTTGGCTGAGTTTGTTACCAGCACTTGTATTTGTTAGTTTAGTTGTTCCTTTTTCTGTGCCACAGTTGTCGTTGCTGTTGTTGTTGGAAACTTTTGGAGTTGTAAAGAATGTTGTTGCATCACCATGAGCAAATGTTTTTCGAATTTTTTCTATTTCTTGTGCTTTTTTCTTTATTTTTCTTTCTTTTCTGTTGTGGTTTTTTTTCTATTTCTCTCTCTCTCTCTCTCTCTCTCTCTCTTCTAGTAATTCTAACAGATTCAATTGCAATTTGTGAAATGTCATTGAATTGCGTTGATTGTCAAGGGGGGAATTAACGCATGCCTGGCACCGGCAGTGGCTGCTAATTCAGATGAGCTGAAATGCTGAATTTATTTAGCAGGATCGTAATTGTTGAATTAATTAGCGTGGGTTTGCGAGAAAAAGTAAGAACGATGTGGTCGCATGAAAGTAAAAAGTATTAATCAAAATGTTAATGAGACGGTGGGGAATACGGGGTAGGGGATGGACAAGTTTATTTAAAAAATTAATGGATTTGTGAAGGTCCTTGCGAAATGCGTAAAAAATTTAATTTGCGATAATTCACAATTAGTTGCCAGTGAAAATAAAAATATTTTTATGATTGATATTTTTTTAAAAATGAATTTGAGAGTCTCATTAACAATCAATATATTTTATAAGATAAGGAAAAAAAAATATGATCGTTAGTCGCTGTTTCTTTTTTGTTTTTTAGAAAATTTGATGAGTTTTGAGTTTTACAAAATAATAAATTATTTAATTTAAAAGGAAGTTTCTTAATATTTGGAGTTTCCAAGTCAATCATTGCCCGGCCTATTCCGGAGTTTAGTTTCATGTATTTTCGCAATAAAATCAGCTTCACTGTATTTCAACTTAAATCAAGTTGATAAGTTTTTGTTCTTTTTTGCAAATTCTAAAAATATTCAAAGTGATCCTTAAAAACTCTGACGATATTAAACGAGTTTTTATTCCTGAAAATTATTTGCTTTCTCGTTTTATGGGGAAGTCAAACATGCAGCCAATTTCGTTTCCGAAAGGATTTCACAGATGAGAATGTTAAACTTTGTTGGCATTCCTGGGTCCAAATTAACGCATTCGATATCGATCGAAATCAATTTCGAATGCTGTAATTTGCCCCTTTAATTCCAGAACAACGTTTCCGAAACATATTTTGGAAAAAACACATCATTTATTTTAAGATCAACATAATCGGTCTACTTCGCAAGAAATTCCTGCAGTTAATGATCGCTTCCGCTATAATTTTAATTTTATCTATTCAAAATCATCAACAAGGCCAATAAATCTTTTTGCCGGAGAGAATAATTCTCCAGAGGTCAGTATATTTCTTTTGGCCTGAATTGGATAACCGGGACACCAACGGCTTGTGTCGTACAACTCATGCTACGCTGAATATTCTGCACGATCGATTTGAGGGCATGGCATTCTCACGTAGAGGTGACGTGAATTGGCCAAAGAGATGATACGATTTGACACCGTTAGACTTTTCGTGTGTGATTTTCTTAAGTCGCATTTTTGGATTTTATTTCTTCCAAATTTTATTGACGTTGAATGAATAAAAAAATAATAATTTTTTCAAATATGAAAAATTAAATTCTTTTGCAAAAGAAAAAATTTCAATCAATTTTTGTACGCAGAGAAAAATATTACAAACCCGGTTTTGTATTCTTCGATTTAGCTGTCGTTCATGAATCGCATCTAAAACTTGTTTCTTTAAAATATGAAAAATTATATTCGTTTTCGAATTTAATTTAATTCTGATCTATAAGGCCTTTAATGTATATAGAGACTATTAGAAATATTTTTTTTTTCATTTTTTATATGAAAAAAAAATAAAAAAAAAAATATTTTTAAAATACGTAAACGGCAAGTTTTCATACCTTCAAGTCTCTGCAGCCATTCATCATTTTACCGTAGATGCCTCAAAATCGTAATAAATAATGAAGTTTTTCCACTTGATCAAAGGAAACAAATAACCACCAGTAAAGCACCAACCGCTTTAAATAGCACAAATACGAAAAAGAAAATACAACAGACCAAAAAGAAAAAGAAAAAGAAAAAGAAAAACAAAAACAAAGAAAAAAGAACAGAAAATAGTATAATAGATGATAATGATGTTGTTAAGCCTCGCAGATACAAAAAGAAAAGCATCAACACAAGCCCCGTGAATAACAAAAAGCAGCAGAAATAAAAGAAAACGCAAAGAAAGACACTTCCCCTCCTCCGACCCTCCACAACCTCTCGCCAATTGTACACTGATAATCTTATTTCCAAAGTCAAGTTAGACAGACAGACAGACGGTTGCATCGAAAGACAACCAGGCAGTGAAACACATCACAAGACGGATGACTGGAAACCACAAGAAAAACGAGCCGTTGATTACTTTCTTTCGAAAGATTCTAATTTGAGAACGTTTTCAACTTTCGAACGCAACAAACGTGCCCGTACGGCATTCGGTGGCTGGAGCGGACAAATTGTGTGTTTGAGAAAACAGTGTGGAAACTTGAGAAAAATAATGTGAAACTAAATTTCAAAACTATTAAAATTTCTTTAAGTTTTTAATAGAAAGAAAATATTTTTACAAAAGAAATTGTTGGGCTATTTAAAACAAATTGGGTTTCCTCTTCAAACTCAATTAACAATAGGAGTTAAGACTTTTAAATGTTGTGTGAAACAATAAAAAGAATAGATTCTCTTTCGGTTAAATGCAGAAACAAACAGAATTCTTAAACCGTAAAAACTGTAAAACCCAGTGTTGGCTGGCACTTGTGCGTGCGTGCGTGTGTGTGTGTCTTAAGTCTTTTGTTTTTTCTTGTTGTTGGTTTTGTTAAACAAACAGCGAAACAAGTGAAAATTCTTGGATAAACGAACGGCCTGCGCCCGACTTTCCTGCAAAGAAATATTTATAAACCAGAAAATAATCGGTTTCCAATTAAGTGAAAATGCAGTGGTTTGAATGAAATTTGATACGCCACCAAATTTGTTTGACAAAAAATAATTGAAAACAAACAAAAAAGAAAAAAGAAAACCATGAGTTATTTTAAAAAACTTGAACTGATGGTGAGTGTGGCGACATATTCCGTATGCGAATTTGTTATGACATGACTTTTTTTATTTTCTTCTATTTCAAGCATTTTTATTTAGTCACTTGTGCCACATACACAATTAACCTTTAACGTAATTTTTGTGTGTTTCTTTGTTGTTCATTTTAATGCGAAATGAATTTTGAAACTCTGTCATTGTCAACGAACCGTGTTATGAGAACAAACCGTTTTCTTATTTTGCATTTTACAAAAAAAAACTTATTTTTTTAATTCAGGTGTCTTGCATTTTATGCATTCGTATCATTTTGTGCAGAGTTGGCAATGCTGGAACGAGGGCGGCATTAAAAGTGCCAATTGCCTTAACATATTTCAACGTGTTGCTAATTTTGGCAGGTGATTTGTTTAGAATAACTGATTCGTTGGATTTGCAATTGCGAGCAATCGAACAGGATGAAGAAAAATTATTTGGAAAATTATTTTAATATAAAAATATCAATTTGGTCAAAATGCAACACAGCAAATTATCATCTGAAGAGTTGAAACGTTTACTAAGCCATGAACTTTTGGTTCTTCAAAAGTGCTTTAAAATTCTATTTATAAATTTGCAACGAAAACATTAAAAATGTGACAACTTCTAACGTTCTCAGAAGGAGTTTTCTTATAAAAAGATTTTGATTTGATTCTATTCCACTGCACTCCGTTTTTGTCAGTGTAAATTTGCATAAACTTTCCTAAAACAATTCCAGTACTTTTGAAAACAGGCCAACAGTTGGAAAAATATTGTTACAAGCCTTTTTTTCTTCATGCGGAAGAAAACTTCAAAACAATTGAAAATCAATTTCAGTGATCAGCTGAAATTGAAAATCACTTCAACAAATTCAATTAAAGAAATAAATTAATTTGGGATACGATTTTATAAGAGAGAAGAGGAAAATTTTCTAAAACTCAATTATTATTAGCGAAAACTATTTATTTGAGACGTTTTAAATAATATTTATTATCTTTTAACTACGTACACATGCGTGTGTGAGTGTGAATGTTGTTAGAATATATGTTTGACTTTGTCGAGCAAATTTTGTTACCTGAAAATCAAATTCGAAAACAAATATCTTCATAAGGGGAATTCAAACTGTAGTCGTAAAGTCATAAAATAATAGCACGATATATTACATGACTGCTACGAACAAGGGGATATATTTGAGTTGTTATTTTAAATTTTGACCAGCTAATGAGGGAATAGCACAATTAAAATTATTTGCTGTCACAGAAAAGAGAAATTAAAATATTTTTTCTGAATTCTTATCTTAATCTGAAAATCTTTTAAGAATTCCATTTTTATTTAAAACTATAAGACTTTTCTTTAGTCGCACAATAATCCCGCAATAAATTTGAGTGTGTAAACAAAAACAGCTGCTGCCGGAGATATGAGCTGCATAAATATTTTGACGGCGGCCAGCAGCAAAACGTTCAGCGGCTGCCAGTTCACAAGCGAAAATATTCGCTTGTGTGCTTTTATTTCAGTTAATTCTGTTCTTTTTATATTTTTATGTTAGAAAAATCTCAGTTCATAAACAGATATAAAAGTCGGAATAATAAATAAATTAATTTGTATTCTTGCAGCGGTTGACATTTGCTATCGCCGTGTCTACTAAAGAGTTTCAGCCGTTTGGCTCAGATGTCTGGCACTATTTTACAATAAAACAATAAAAAATCTTAAAATTTTTTAACTATTTCTCCAGCAGCAGAATAAAAAACTTTAAAGCTGCTCTAAATTATTTTAATATGACTCAATAGGAGATTGTGTGAATAGCCCAACTATTTTAAATATCTAATATAATTACTTCGAAGCTTAAAAAAATATCAAAGTCAAAATCAGAGCTAAAATAATCGCAGGTCTTATTATATATTTTGCTGCCCTATTTCGGAAGCCCTGTGCAAGAAATGGGCATTTACAGCAGATGATTTGCTGGAACTGAACATCTTAAAAATGTATTAAGTATGTGGCTAAATTAATCCATTTAGATACCAGGGGGCGAGATGCGGCATTCGATGTCGACCAAATTTGTTTATAAATTATATTGAAATTTCAATCGATATCGACTGCGGGAATTCGAACCCAGCCTTTAGATTTGCTAAGCTTAACAGGGCTCTATTAGCATGTTAACAGAACTCTGTTAAGCAGTGGGTTGGTGTCCAGGGTTGCAAATTAGGAAATTTAACTGCACCCAAATCAGATGTTAATTGATTTTCCTCAGATTTCTTATTTGATTTAATTTTTTAATTGTTATTTATATTTTTTATTAATTATATATTAATTTATTTAATTTATTAATTAATTTACATACATTTTAATTAATTTATTAATTGTTTGCTTAATTCTTATTTTCTTAAATAATTCAAATGTTTCTCATTTATTTTCTATTCATTATTTTTTTATTTAGTTCTTA
Organism: Linnaemya vulpina; assembly: GCA_963675445.1. Lineage (NCBI taxonomy): Eukaryota > Metazoa > Arthropoda > Insecta > Diptera > Tachinidae > Linnaemya > Linnaemya vulpina. Next base: position 26,661,828 of record OY776280.1, read on the forward strand.
TGCACCCTCCCCCTATTTGACACTGAAAACAATAAAACCATTAAACCTTAAATAATTATTGTGCTACTTTCTAACACAAATTGTTTTCGTAATTGCAGTTATTTTTTTTCAAATATGACAAATTATTTTATAAAATTATTCTGTTATTCTGTTTTGCTCATATTCTTGTGAGCACAATTATTATAATTCTTGTGATTTAATTATAGAAATTTCAACAGAAAAAGAATTTTTAAAATCGTGAGCTTTAAATGTGTATAAAATTGTTTTTTTGGATTTTCGGCTTCTGTTTTTGTTTATTAATTTTACTTTCTCCATGTATTTGAACAGCATTCGAATCGATTCTATTTTGATTTCCTTGCTGATCGACACGATTCTTGATGAGTTTATTAATTGTGTCTTAATTTCCAATTTAAATAAATGAATATTTAATTGTTTGAATTTAGTTCCCTCTTAAATTTCTTTAGCACCAATTTGTTTCCAGATACATATTTCAAAAGATGATGCTTATCGATTTCATTTTGTTAAATTTTTTTTAAAATATTTTTATGTTTTGTTTTTTGTTGAGATTTTATAATAAAAATAAGTATTAAATTATGTTTGATTTCTTAACCTGCAGCCTGAATAAAAACATTTTGTCAACTTGGCCATTAACCCAGTTAATATTTTTGCTATTTTTAACATTCAAACGCAGTGGAGTTGGTTGCAAAATGAAACAACTTAAATACCAACAGCCAATCAAACGAGTTAAAAAATGCTCGCAATTATAGTTGAGTGTGAAATCCGCAAGTTGTGAAATTTTTCTTTGAGTTGGCTCGTTTGAATTTCGAGTGAAGCTTCTTTTGAAAAAAATTCAACGATTTTTAACAAAAAATTCTATATTTTCCCACTCTAAATTGATGTATAAATTTAAAAGTGTGTGGGCATGTCGAAGTAGTTAAAGCGTTAATTATTGCTGCGGAAGCCATGGACTCGACCATGTACTCAGCCAAATATTGAATGTGAGATCGGACTTTTCTCAGCTTCATGGTTCTGGTAATTATTCCCTGACACAAGTCAGGGAAGATTAATTTGGGCGTTGTTGTTGGTCAGTTATGAGACCGTGAAATATCGGGTGCTTTTTATAGAGTGATACAACTTTGAATAGGCATCACTGCTTTATTTGGCCACCCATTTAACAGCTGATAGTTGGTTTTTGCTTAGTTTGCTTTGACATTTCATTATGGCTTATAGCAGAGCAACTCGTGCAAATTGTGGAAATTTTTTTATCAAAATAATAGTTCTGTTCCGTCCGTTGAAAATTTTATTTTCCGATGAAGCCCATTTTTGGTTGAATGGGTACAGAAATAAACAGAATTGTCGCATTTGGAGTGAGGAGAATCCACAAGCTTTTGTCGAAACACCGTTACATCCACAGAAAATTACTGTTTGGTGCGCTTTATGGGCTGGCGGAGTCATTGGCCGATATGCCTTCAAAAACGATGATGGTCAGAATGTTACTGTTTGTGAAAATTGGTGTTCCAGATTGCGCCTTGTACGCGCCAGCCGTGGCGGCCACATGGCCGAAATCATATTTAAACATTAATTTCATAAAACTTTCTATCCAATAAAGTCCTCTACTGTTTACGTTTGCACCCTGGTATTAATACAACAAGTTCGTCGAGTTCCGCTCATTCAGTTCCAGCAGTAAAAAATCGTTTGTTATTATAGCGCTTTTTCTTGCATATGGCAACCTTATAAAAAAACAGGCCACATGAAGGCCTTGTCATACAGCGGCTTTGAGTAGATGTAACTGATCTTCATGCATCACACCTGGATTTTATTCACTGACACAATCGCTGAAATAGAAATGCCCTTCACTGCTCATGATGATTTTCGACTCAAACCCTTATTCCCTAGAGGCTGACTGTCATTAGCTGGTGCGCTGCTGGTCTTTTGTAAGCGAACACGTGCCAGCCTTCCCCCAAAACGCTGCAGTAGTGTAATGCCCAACTTAATAAGGTAATATTTTTATTGCTTCTCAGCAACGTCAGCAGCCACGAACGCGATATACTCTTTGGAACAACCACCAATTGGATTTTGTATTAAAAAATATCCGTTAATTTCTCAAAGAAATTCAAATCTTCCTGATCTCAATATCGTGTCCCAAATACTCAAACACTCGCGTGTTGTAATTTTTTTCTTTTTGTGTCAAAGTATTTACGATTCATATTTTGTTGTGAATAATACGGTATTCCCTCACTTCCCCTCTCTCCCTCTCTCTATCACTTCAGTTTACTATTTCGTAACTGTTCTTTTTTTGCTGATATGCAGCATAAAAACAATCATAAATGTCAAATTGTCTTGATGCCTCGTTTATTTGTTCATCTATTCATTCAATTCTGTTTGCAACCCAATAATTCAGCAAATAATGCAGCTCTAATTGCAACAGCAGCAGCAGCAGCAGCCGCAGCACAAATTTCGAAAACAAATACAAGTTTGGAACATTTAACATACATTTTGAATGTTTTTTTTATAAACTTGATTAGACTGCCAGCCAAAATAAAAACGAAAAAAAATTGAATTCCATGAAAATCATTTAAAGAAGTTGGGATTTGATTCTTTATTTGTTTTTTTTTTTTATTCTTTTTGGCTCTCGTATTCTTATTTCTCGAGCTTTTAAAAATTGATTGAAATAACAGGTCTGCTGTTTTATTTCTTTTTCTAGTAACAAAATGTTTGCCAAGACTTTAACACACTAACTGAGTGACCCAAATTTAATACTGACGTACGAGCATACAAGTGTTTTCTATTGAAGACTGCTTGAGAGATTTCCCTGAAAATTAACAAGAGGGGTGAGGAGGGGAGGGGAAAGTTGAAGAAGCGTATGAAACAAATCAGCATTGATGTGAATGAAACTTGTTCTAGCAACAAATCAAACAGCCGGAGGAGGAGAAGAAAAATGCTAAAAGACAAGTTTACCGTTTATTGAAGTTGAGTTTATTGCAAATCATGCAAGCATGCACACATACACAAACACACACACACGCACATTCGTACACTTATTTTTATGTTAACTCTTAAGCATTTAAGCCTAAATGTTCATTGTTATGTTGCAGGCAAATCAAAAGACTCGAACAAAAAACTTCATGTTTAATTGCGATTGACAATTTGAATGCAACAGCAAAGAAGAAGAAGAAGAAAAACAAACACACAAACAAACAAACAAATACAACAAAAAACAACACAATACCACCGTTTAGTTTTGCAAAATATTTTTATTTCTATTTATGTTTTACACAAAATTGTTGGAATATTTTGCGAAATCATTAAACGGATTTAACTATTTTCGAAATGTGTGTTTGTCTGTGCTGCCTTAAAAAGATTTTGTTTTGGCCAACTTCATTCTCCTTATAAAGGCAAACCGTTTGAGCCCGCATGCTCTCGACAAGCATTCTCATACTGTTCAAGCGGTTGTTTGCACTGCATTTTAGCCAAATTGTTTGTGTTAAATATTTGACAGACACACAAACAATCCCCGAAATGTAAATAAATATTTTTGCTAAAACTTCTGCCACTGCAAAGTAGTCACATCAAACTGCGTCTGTATGTGCGCGTGTGTGTGTGTGTCTATGTGCAAGTTACACATGCATATATTAAATTATATGCGAATGTGCTTGTATTGTTTTTTAGAAAAGTCTATGTGGGTCAGTAGTATGAACAGCAGAGTTGATCGTTGTTGTTGCTTTTTTTTCAACTGCAAGTGGCAGAGTGAACAGCAGCGGTAGCAGCAAAATAGTGTACGACATGTTGCCGTTGCAACTTTAACATGTTTTAGTTTGTAGTCGTTACTCTTCTCTCTCTCCTGTCTGTACTTCTCTCCTTCTAGTTTTTAACTGCAGATAAATTAAAATAGATAATGAATGCCTGCCTGACTATAAATTCTTCTGTTGCTTATTCTACAGCTGCGCTACAGCCTCAACAACTGTTGTTAATACTCGTGTATTCTGAACGATTATTTTGTAACGAATATTAGCAGGCATAAACACCTACGAGTACAGAAGATGGGAGTATAGCCACTTCTGAAAACCCTCTGGGTTGGGCTTCTTTTAAAACTCCCGGGACTTTGCCTACTCAGGTACTTGGCATTTACAGCAATTCAATATAAAACACGCCTCAATGAACAGTTTGAAATTTTCAAATATTTTAAGAGGAGCATGAAAAATTAATAAACTGTCGGTCATTATTTTCTTTAATCTGTCCAAAACAATGTTGTGGCAAATAACAGAAGATCTAAACATGTTAATTTGTTAACACACACACACACTCGTATAGCGATGAGGCAGTTGATTTCGTTTGCGAAATGTTGCAGTTGAAGTTCAAGTCTTGTTTGTGCTGCTCCAAATCGTACAAAACACCTGCTTGAATACGAGTAATTTGTAAAAGAATTATTTGTCTTGTTTGGAAATAGTTTCAAGTGTGTGAAGCATTTTCATTGCAGCAACATATTTTTCTTTAATTTGTTTCACAACTGCGGCTGCATGTGCGAGTATTTCTTTTTCTTTTATGCAAAAATCATTTTTTATTTTAGCACACAAAACGCCATGTTACGACTATTTTATTATTTTCACTGCATACGACCACAATTTCTAGTGAAGAGTTGCAAAAGAGTCCACCAAATAGGCGTGTTATTAATGGATACAATATTTTTGTCAAGACTCGTTCTCATGCCACAGCAAAAATTAGAACACATTTTTCATGCTGAATAAAAAGAATAACATTTAGAACACTTTTTGCAATAATTCCAAAGAATTCTTTTCATAACCGGCCGTCTTATATAATTTGCAATGAAGCCAAAGCGTTTGTCAATTTGATTGCAAAAAAAAAAAGATCTGAAATATGGGTCAGATATTGAAATCAAATCAAAGCAAATTGCCAGTATTTAAATTGTATTTCAAGTTTCTTAATTAGGCAAATTCAGACGGTTTTGAAACAAAATAAAACTTTTTGTTTTGTGTAGCCGAAAAAACAGATTTAATTTTAAATTAAATATTTAACTAAATCCAGCCAGTGGCTGAACATAAATTAGACCAAATATCAGTTTCAACATTTTACAATGACAAATCGATTTTTGAAACCGTAAACAAACTTATTTTGAATTTGTAAAACAAAATGGAAATTTCAATGAAAGTGAAACCGAACATGTCACACTGAAACGAATTACAATTCCACACAGATTTTTTTGGAGGGGCAGGCAAGACAACAAAAAAAAGAAAAAAATTAAATCAAACTAAAAATAGTAATAAAATTCATTTACAAATTGAACATTCACAGCACACAATTCACACAAAAATTATTCAACTTGAAGGAAACCGAAACGTTGCAACAACAAAAACTCTATAAAAAAAAACTCTCTGTCATGCCAAACACACAGAAATGTCCAAAAATATAAATTGAAAAACAAAAACAATTATTTAAAATCCATTAAAACCGAACAACAAGTGCATCCACAGTCTTGGATGTGCACAAACCAAAAGGTTCACAATGACCTCTCACTGTGCTTATACATCTTTATCTCGCCCCCCTATCTCTCTCTCTCTCTCTCTCACACTCTGTTGAGGCAACCCCACCTTTTAAATCACTTACTAGTTGAAATGGACCCACTTGCACTTGTTCGTAGGCCAGCAATTGTGCTGAAGGCAAAATAGAAAAAGAAAACATTTAAATGCTTGACTAGCAAATTGAGCGGTGGACCATTAACAACGACGTAGTAAAAAAGCCCCAGCAAATAAATTCACCTTAAAATTAAAGAGAGAAAAAAGCGTCATGGTGGTTTAAAATTTTTAACAGCAGAAACTGTAAAAAAAAAACGTTAAATTACAGGGAGGCGAGGCGTGTTTCATTTATTTAATTTAATTTGTTTTTTGTTTTCTTTTTCTACAGACAACAACTCTATTTAATTAGAAATTAATGTCTTCAACACAAAATGCAACCCTGTTATTTAATGCAATTTATTTTTGAAATAATTGTATACCGACGATGACTTGCAACAAATAGTTGCACCAACACTTGACAAGATTTCCTAAAACAGTCGAGTCTTGGTAATTTGAAACTTTTTGAATTGAATCTCTCGTTAATATAAATTATTTTCCAGGTGCCTTGAAAATCGTTTAAAAGTTATTCAAAATCCCATTTTAAAAAAATTTGTTCGGTTTTCTTTTTTGCGATTTCTCGAAATTCAATACAGGGTTGCACAGGAAATCTAACATATAAAAATTTTCTAAAACGCCACTATCTCGCCTCGACTCGATTCGGTGAAGCTGCTCAAAAGTTTACACACGCACATACATATTGACACCCATCAGAAGTGGCTACGGAAGCTACGTAGGAACTCAGGACGTCCAGATCAGATTAGAATTTGTTTTTTTTTTTTCAAAACGAAGTAAAATAAATAGTTTTCCAATTTCTGAACATTTTTTTAATTTTTTTGGCCGGCAGTTGAATAATGTCTTTTGGCCAATTTAGTCGAGGTTGGTATTTTTTTCAGAAAATATTAAAAGCCCAATTTAAAGGCATTTTCTTTTCTGGAAAATGGGTAACATTTTTTCACATCTTTTCTAATTTGAAGGCAGTTTTAAGTACTTTTAGATTTAAATTCTTTTTTGGTAAAAAATGTTGAATTAATTTTTGATAAATACATAATTTATTTTCAAATGCCGGAATGTTCCCTTTTTCAATGGAAAAGTGTGCAAAACGTTGCACTATTTTCTAGAAAAGAAATCAACATAAGAAACAGCTTAATAAAACAAATTTTTATATAAAATTTTTCTAATTTTATATAATTTATTTTTATGAATTGAAACGTAAATTTATAATTAAAAAATCCGATATGGACTGTTATGAGCTCCTGGTTTGTTACGACAATTTTAACAGAATTTTCCGTCCATTTTGCTTCTCTCTCCCTTTCTCTGTCTCTCTCTCTCTCTCTCTCTCTCTCTTGTTCTCTTTTGCATATTAACAACCACTTCTTCCCGGCTTTAAATTTAAATATTGCGAATTAATTTTTTTTATAATTCACGGGAGAAGGCGTTTGGCGTTGGCACTGTTAATTTAGAGAATTCTCTCTCAAAATGTTTGTCGTGGGAAAAATTCACGATAACAAATCTTGAAGAAAATTTATGGAAAATAGCAGACAAAATTAGCTCTCGTATTCAAATAACTTATAGAACGACAGATAGTTGGCGCAAATCTTACATTTTCTGACATATTCAACATGGCGGGCAATACGCCCAAGACCTTTTTGCAGTTACTTCTATGAAATTTTGCTTTAAAATGTTTGTACGTTTTTAGCATGTTTGTTTATTTAAGAAGAAAATTTATTATTTCTCATAGAAAAAATTTGGTGAAATTTATTTTAAGCAAAATTTATTTAAGGGAAAAAGTCATTTAACTTTGTAAATCTCTAAAATCAATAAGTCGTCTTTTCAAGTCGCCAACGTTTTACAAATCGTGCCGTGCCTTTAAGTGTTTTCAGTTTGTGTTTGAAATCGCGTAGCGACACTGTTGCTCTGGCCGATAACGATAAGACTCATTGTGTCCAAAGGGTAGAAATAATAATTTTATATCGTTGTTGTTATTGTTAAATTTTTTCTCTTAACTTCACTTCATTTTATTTTATCTTATTTACATAGATATTTATGTTCAGTTTTGTAAACGCTGGTTGTTATTTTTTTCTTCTTTATTTTAAAGAAATATTTACAACTTCAAGAGCAAGTACGTGTTCAGCCACATTGATTGGCTTTGGAAGACACACACAGAGATCCGTTTGTGTAAATATTTTATAAAAATTTATCATGTCTTTTGGTTAATTTTGCTGGCTTTGAAATTATTATTTGACGAAAGTGTTTAAGGGAAATTTCTTTAAGGTTGCATGAAAAAGATTATGGATTATTCCCAAGGGTTTTTAATGGCCGCAAGAAAAATATTGTTTTAAGAAAATTTCACAAGTGAAAGTTAGAAATTAGTTGTTGTTTTGTTGTTCATGATTTTAAGGACTTGCAAAAAGCATACAACTAAAATACTCCTTTTGAGTTCTTATAATCGGCCGTATTACGAATGACGACACAGAACATTGTCACTTGTCTAGTCTTTGTTGACAGAAATTGACTTCTGGTAACATATTCTATTAATTACACGCCTTACAGAATACCGAAACGCTGTTAATAATAATTAATTATATTATAATAATTAATATGACAAGTGACAATTTTTTGCTGGTGTGGATGAATATTTTTTTCATACTATTTCAATCTATAAAAACATCGATCTCGGGTGAGTGTCAGCCCCCGTAGTTTCCTTCTTTACTGATCAGTTTGATCTGTTTAACGGAAATTCTTTTCCAATTCGCAACAAAAACTAGATCTGCAGAAAAATACAAGAATAAATGAAATGAAACTCTAATTGTATTATTTTCTAATTATTTGTTAAACCATTAAGCACCGCGATTATATTTTTTTAATTGAAAAAATATTTCTCTAAGAACGTCAAATTGATCTCGATTCTTAATAATTTATAAAATAAATATACTTAAAAAGGTCGTGACAATGTAATAATTATTTAATTGTTCTTTTAAATGAGGAACAGAGCAGCACATTACACAGGTCAACACTAAATTTTGTACATCAACTAAATGGATGAATTATGACTGAAATGTTAACCAGACTACAAAACACTCTTTCTATTTGTAAAAAAACACTTTCACGCTGCACCAAAAATCAGGGCTTCTCTAGTCGGTATCGACAACAATTGTCGTCTATTGAGTGCAACATATTATTATTACTCAAGGTGTAGAAAAATCCCAGGCGTCATATATAACAAAAATCCACTGTTGTGAACAAATTGAAAAAAATTTTTTTTCGGTCGTCTTGACAGGACATCAACAATGAGTTTCGCATGAGGCTGGCCACCCCACCCATTGACCCGGAAATTTTATTAGTATTTTAATGCAATATTTTTGCTCAATACAAAGAATGCAATCACTTTCATTTTCTCTTTCCCTTTCTAATCATAAATAACACAGAAAAGCAAACAAAAATGTTTAGCCAGGACATAAACCCTCGATTGACTCACAACACATTGTAAACAGGCAGGGTGGCTGAGGACGTCTGTTTTATGGCTTCGAAAACTTAATTATAGCCTTATAAAACATCAACTCCTTGCAAGAACTCTAAATTATTTAATCTACGTCGTACATTGTTGCAACTATTCGCTTCAAACCTCCTGCATTTAGAAACGTCAATTTGTTTGTATTAAAATAATTCTTTCCACTCTTCTGCTGGCGATCGTGTATCAGCAACTGTTGCATCTTTGCAGAGTGGAATTAAAACAGAACAACAATAATAAGAAGTGCTTTGAAAATAAATGAAATAGTTTTGCAAGATTCTTAACTCAGAAATACTAGAAAAAAACACGCCTACTGAAGACATTAAAGACTACTTAGTGGACATGCCAAAAAGTCTTGCATCAATGTTGCAGACAGTGTGTTGCGTTCACTACCTGCTTCGAGTGCTCAACCACTTCAGCCTGTCTCTGTTGTTGTCGTGCAGCTTTTAATGCCATTTGCTGGCAACAATAAATAAAAACCAAATATCAACTCATCATAATCATGGGTTTTGATTGGAGATGGGCGGTGGTCTCGTGATTGGCACCAGTCACACATGACTCACTCCCCTGCCTGGTCAACGAAGAGTGCAAAAGTTTTCTCATATGAAATTTATTAAAAGCGGGAGTTGCAAAAGATCACTATGAAAAAGCTCATGTAAAACTTTGGCTTCATAGTTGCCAGAGTATCCATTTAGAGGCAACTCTCAACTGCCACAATATATATATATATATATATATATATATATATATATATATTTTTTTTTTTTTTTTAGCCTTATGGCAACCCAACTGGAGCTCGCTTGCTATGCATAACCGATCCACTATTGAATTCCATTTCCTTATTCTGTTGAACGAAAAAAATATCAGGCTCCTGTTTGCTTGCTAATATTTCTTAAGTGCGTGATATTTCATGCTCATGCATGCAAAGTTAGTCATGATATCATCTCGGGTTTTAACCGTTTGCAAGCAAATAAGCAGACCTACAGACACATAAAATTAAATTCTATAAATAAATTTAGAAAATTTGTTTCCAAAGATCACTTTAATAGTTTTAATATGCAACCAGGCAAATATTTTTCCAACTAAAACAAAAAAAAAAACTCTTCGTCTTCGCTGGCCACTTGAAAAAGACAAAACCTTCAGCCGCAAATTTGCGTGAAGAAAAAAGTATTGATTAATAAAAATATTTTACTTGTGGCATTAAACTGATGATAATCTTATTTATTTGCAACATTGTTTTATTTGATTTTTTTATTTTATATTTAATTTTCTTCTTTATGGGCAGGCGTACAGGGCGATTCTTTGTCTGCGAACTGCTAAATGCGAACAATTGTTAACACTAAAAATGTTGTCGGAAAGGATGTTTGTTTTGTTTTGCTTAACAATGAAATTGCAATAAAAATTATTTTTGAGTGAAAATCTTCTGTAATATTTTTAATACTTTAAGCGTTTCAGTAAAAAATAGTAGTTCCTTTTAACGGCTTGTGAAGTTACAATTGGAAGCTCGTTATTTCTTCACAAAGATTGAAAACAAACACGACAATAACCCGAGCAAAATCTTAGCGAAACGGCCACGACTCGCAAAAAATTGCACAATTTAAAAAAACCAGCGTGAGATTGATTTTAAAATCGCTAAACTGCAGAAACGCTTAAAAACTGTAAAAAGATATTTTAACTGTAACCGGGCAAAAACTCGGCATCAAGTTGTTTATCTTATATAAACCATACGTTTTTTTGTGGAACACTTTTAGATGTTTTACCGTCCATCAATATTCAAAATTTATATATAATTTGAAAGGCATTTTTGCGTAGATATGTTCAACATAATAGATATGCTTAATATGGTTATAGATATACTTAATAAAATGTTACCGTTATAAGTGTTAATGTTGAGTGATCGTATTTCGAACGTCGAACAACATCTTTTCTTTTCGAACATTTTGTTTGCGCAAAATATCTTTTCAATTACTAATTAAATGATAAAAAATTATCAGAAAATAAATAAAACAAATTATAAAAATTGCAATTTACAACTAAAAAGTTTCACTAAAATATTATAAAATATATAACACTTTTACATATAAAAATTTTTGATCTCTGAAAGAACTTCTTCCTCATCGATTTGATGCTTTTTATAGCACTTCTTTCATGTTATTAAAAACGTTATACAACAAAATGTAATCTGAAATGGAATTTTATGAGAAAAAAAGTTAAAACTCAAGGGACCATCGCAACTCTTTCCGCTTTTCCTTCCAAATCTATTTCCCTCGCATATTTAAATATATTTTATTTGGAACAAGTCAAACAAATTCTACTCTAAAACATGAATTCAAAAGTCTGACACTCAATCAGTTTGAGGCCAGTTAACTGATCTCTTAAAATAATTCTATTGAAATTAATTTTTTTATTTTAATTTTTTATTTCCTGTTTTTTACAAACGGATTAACAAACGCCAATAACCCCCACAATCGCTATGAAACTTATTAAATAATAATTAATAAAATTATTTTTTATTTTATCACCGATCGTTTATGTTGTTAATTCAAGCAAAACGCCACAATTCACAAAACGATTTGTTAACAATTTAATAAAAGTTGTTAACAAAGTGTGTAAAGAAATAAAAAGTGAAAAAATTGTTTTTAATCTGCCTTAAAAATAATTAAAATATTTAATTACAAATATTAAACACACACACTTACACACACACACAAAGCATTCAATGAACTTGAGAGTTGTGGTCAGTGAAACGGGGAAAAATATTCTATGGAATACGTGCGAAACCACTAAGAAATTGTTTATCATAAAAAAACAACAGCCTGCTGGAAGTACAACAGATATTAGGGGAAATCCCCCAAGACTTTTTCTGTCAAGCCAATACAACAACAATGACGTATTAGAAAATAACACTTTTCTGTTTCATCAGAATATGAACATCAATATGCTGCTCTTGATCCTGGGAACATTGACCATGTCGTTCTGAATTTAGTATTACGATTTTCTGTCCATAAAGTCTTAATTTCATTTAATACAAAATTAAATCGCAATTCCCTGTACCCTGTGGCACATTTTCAACACTCATAGAAATTCGTTGGTCTGTATAACGTATTTATCGCTATTCGACCAGTCTGTATAACGTATTACATATTTAAAAAGCGCTTGAGAATTTTGTAGATGGGCTTCCGACTCCGATGTTTAAGATCCACTGAAAAGGGATTTTCGAAAGGGCAAAAACGGGTAGATCTCGGTAGTTGTACATCTTAAAAAGTACGTCTGGTAGACTGAGAATTTCAAAAGCATACGAATAATGCTCAAAAACAATTCCACTCGATTGTGGTACTTTATTTTATGTATAAACTTTTATAGGGTAAAAAGGGGAAAACATGTAATTTGGTACTTTTTTTACACTCCAACATCGAAACTATAATGCAGAGCAAAATGTTGTATGTCACGTTTAATTCTTCTCAAAAAAAAAAATCGCGAACATACTGTGATGCTTTTTGGAAGAGGTACTTTCTTTAAACTTTTTCAAAAAAGGTACTTTTAGTGAAAGGCCTATTTAAAGTGATTGTTTTTAGAAGGTACTTTTTTTGAGCAAAATATACTATTTTTCGCTGTGGATTACACGCCGTCGAAGTACCGCTTAATAATCTAGTAATTTTGTAAAAAAAAACTTCAAAAAGGCGTAACAACTATTGGCGAATTGAAGCAACAAAAGAACGTCTTCTTTTAATAGAAATGTTGCCACTGAAGAGCATAAGAAAAAATAAAGTTTTATTTAAAATAATAAGTGCACTGATTATATATAATGAAAATAATTTTACCGAAAATCTGGCACACACACACATGCATTTATACAGACATAGTGGCGGGTTCTCAGCATTAGTCAGGGAAGCTTCCTGGGATCTCAAGACGTAGAGGTCTGATGAGTACTCGATTTTCTGAAAACCGGGTAAAACCAATAACTTTCTGATTTTTGAAAATTTTCAATTTTCGTAGCGGGAAATTAAAAGTCATGGGGCCCAAGTTGTGTCTAACTTGATTTGAGCTGATTTGATTCTGTATGACCAGCGTTGCCAGAATAACAATTTCATCATATTATTGATGAGTTTTTTTTTGGGAACTTGATGATATTTTCTCCCGAATGAGGGTCTTTTTAATTGACGCTTCAGATGTGGGATATTCTCATGACCAAATCAATCATATGTATATATATTTAGTTTAATCGTTGACCGGTTGTATTATAATAATATTCTTGTTTTATCGTTCGGCTATAGGTCAGGTTTTTAAAAAATCAATAAACACTAAATATTTTTTGAATATTTAATCTTTATTTAATGTTATTTTTCCCAATATTTCGAATAGCTTCGCTATTCATCTTCAGGGGAACACTGTTGGGTACAAAACAATATATGATAAACATTAAAATTAATTTCATATTAGTATCTATCGCTCATATTCATGAAAAACTAATGCGACGTAAAATAGTGCTTTATAAAGTGTATTTGTGAAAATATTATTTAATGAAAATATAATTAAATGCTTAAGTTGGCAAATATGCTGACAAGAGTGAGTTCCTCTGCTATTTTGTTTGGCCATTCAAGAATTAAAATAATTATGTTTATCTTTTATTTGGTTAGATATTTGCCCTTAAGGCAGGTACTCGTATTTTACAAAAATTTGTAATTAAGCTGGCAAACATTTTGAAATCTTATAAATCATAAATAAAAATAAATTAATTCTACAACAATCAATCGGCGGCTGTCGTTCAATTAAACAGGGATTTGCATGCGTGTAACAAATCTTGTCTTTATGAACTGTTAAAATCGTTTTTATTTGTTTATTTATTTATAATTTTTTTTCAATCTATTTCAACAAATTGAAATTCTGTTAAATAAACTGCCTTTCAATGTCGATACACTCATTTTGGTGTGTGTTTCCCGGAGTACTTGAAGTGTAACTGCCGCATTTATAGAAAAAAAAATAGTTTAAGTTTGAAGTGAATTTTAAAACGAAAATTTTCCTTAACTAAACAATTCAACTATAAATCAGTTTTTTTCATGAATTCTTTACAGAGAATTTCAAATATTTTGATAAAAATACACATTTTTCTGTTACGTGACGATATTTTCAATTTGTGTTGACTGAAATTTTTTTAAACGGAAAAGGTTCAAGTGCAGTTTGTACAAAACAGACTGGCGGCGATTCATCTGGTATATACAAGTCCATATCGGGATTATTGAAACATAAAACAAAATTCAATTTAATAAAAATTATGTTATTCTCTTCAACATTTAAAACGCAACTGCTTCCAAAAGCTTTTTATAATATATTTAAGGCAGAGTGATACTGCAGTTGTTCTCTGCAAATTTGTGTAGGGAATGGACGAGGTCCTTCTTGTAAAATGGTTGGCAATTATGGAAAAATATAACCAGAAGAAAATTTTAATTTCTAGAAGGCATACATTTTATGAAAACTTCGATCACATCGAGTGCAATAATTTGGCCCCAGTGTGAACATTTCAACAACAATTCGAAGTGATCAGAAATAGTTTCATCTGGCCCGAGACTGGCTAATTTGGCTGTAGTACACGAAGCCGATCGGCATATTGTCCCCGGCAACAATTTTAATTAATTTACGATGCCACCGATGTAGCCGGCGCTCAGCCAACTGAAACACAAACCTTTCGAAGGAATTGATGAATGTTTTTGTATATTCCTTATGAATTCGATCAAAATAAATCGTAAAATTATTTTTCGAGTTTCAAATGGGCTTCCAGAGAAACCTTCAAGGAAATATTATTTTAAAATAAATTGTAAGTAATTTGTGCCGATCAAAATAAAATTATATTTCTGAGGGTCAATTGTACGAAAATATTCGTAATTCGGATGGAGTGATGCTAAACAAAAATGCACACGAGTGCTAATAATGAAAGCGTAGTGGCTTTCGAAAACTGCTGTTCTGCTCTGCTGTATAAGTTGAATATATAAATTCAATTTAATTTTCTTTTGTGATTTAAAATAATTATCCTGTCCTTGTGAATTAAAAAAATACTTTTTGAGCTATTAAAACTTAATGCTAATTAAATCGTTTTATGAATACGGCAGATATTAAAAATATGGTGAAGTTTGTAAATATGTTTGATTGTTATGGAAACAACACAATTTCAACAGCAATGAAAATTATTAACGTATAAGAAACGCAACCTCAAAAGCTTTTCGATATTTAAAAATTGAAAGAAAATGATATTTTCTATACACAAACACTTCCAGAGCTAAAAACTCATTTAAATAATTAAAATTTCAAAAATCCATTTCAAAATGTATTCAAACAACATTTAAAATAATTAGTTGTTGCCATACGACCACCAGCCATTATAAATAAACGGCGGAATGCCGTCAAGTTAAAAAATATAAAATGAAATTCATCTTTTTCAACTCCTCTTTGAATTACATAAACCGCCTGGTGATCAACATCCTACGCTCTATTTTAAAATAAACTATTTCATGTTTTGCAATAACTTTTAGTTGAATAGAGAAAATTTCTTCTGTTAATTTTTTTATTTTTTCGCTACAAAAATGTCTTCCTTAATTGAAACTCTGCCACACACAAGATGTCCATATTTGCATGTTGTTGCCGGTGTAAAATTGCATCATAAACAAAATTATTGCAACACCAGCAAATCGTAAATACTCAACATGTTCATACATAATACAACAACATAATTTTCCATAATTATAGTGATTTCAACAAATTATTTTCCATAGAGAAAAAAAATGATTGCATATAAAGCGCAAAGTGAAAAAAAGCTTGGAAAAAGTTTAATTAATTTTCAAATCGATTTGGAGGACATTGAATTTTGTTATGAAAATATTTTACACTAACGGAGTTTTTTTCTATGAACACGGCCTAAATCATGAAAAAATATTTTATGTCTATTTAGTGTTTAGTTTTTTTTTTAGAAATTTCTCAAACAGGCAGTTTTTATAAATTTTAAATATTTCCTATGAGGTAGAACGCTGGTAAACAAACTTATGCAACATGTCGCGTAGTAAAAAGGAAGAAAAAAGTTGTGATATTTTACAAAATGTTGTAAAATATTATATCTTTTTCAAATTCACACAATAATTTATGCGAGCCTTTGCAACATATCAATTGGAATCCCATATGAAACTGAATTTTAGAGAAGAGACTTAGAAAATAATGCGTATAAAACTCCCTATAAAAAGTTTATAAAACTTTCTTTATAAAAATATCTATCTACTTTCGCAATCGCTATACTTTCCTCTTTTTATGTAAAAAGTGTTACAGTAGAGCCTCGATAACCCTTAATGGAAGGGCTCGGCTGGTATTTATGAATTACAGGACGCTGACTTCAATGAGGTCTCCATCTAAGCACGAACAGTTTGAAAGAGTTAAATTGTATTTATAAAATGAATTAAAATGTAACAAAAAATTGTTTTTTTTTTTGTGGTACACTTAAGAACACTTTAACTTCAACCGATTTTAAAGGAAAGAGAATTGTTAAACATTTATTTTGATGCAGAAACGCACAATATAAATATTTGTTTCATATTTTCAACTCGAAAGTAGTAACGCAGCGTTTTAGATATGCTTTAAGTGCAAACGAGCTTGCACATGCATGCATACAAACATAAACATTGAAAGGCCTCTGTAAGTTTTCCTTCTTGAAAGCTAAAAAGACTAAAATGTGATTGTGCGAAAGAAGTTGTTGATAAAAATTATTTAAAATGGAGCAAAAAATCGATAAGAAAACAAGAAATAAAATCTGCATAAAATAAACTTAAACTGAATTGAACAGAATAAATTATATAAATTAATTATATATCAAATATCTTGTCTATAAATTGTATCCCCTGATCTATAAAATTGCACATGACATTTTAAATATTTGAAAGTCCTCCCTTTGAATCGATTGATTGTCCAATTCGCAGTCAATTATAGGAGTTGTATGTTCCCTTCATATTCATGTTTCTTAGGAATTGTATTGAAATTACCAACAACATTTCCAAAATATGCAACTCCCACAACAGCTTGTGAATTGTTCAAATGCTTCTGCGATAAGTTATTATGCTTTTTTTTATGTCGCTTCTCTTTTTATTATTTCAAACTCAAAACAAGTTTGAGCAAAGGAAAGGGAAGGGAAGACACAAAACCAGTAATTGTTATACAACAACAACTCATCAATATTCTTTAAATGTCATAGAAAAAGTTAAAAAAAATACCTCAATTTATCTATTTAAGCCAACAACTTTTGCATACAAAAACTAAAGTTTAATTCTGAAAAATTTAAATGCACTTCAAATAAAAATAATGGCGGAGCGTTTGTTTATGTTCAATTATTTAATTAGAATTTATGTGTTTATTTAAAGGCCGATTAACACAAACGAAAAGGTTAATTTACAAATAAACATTCAACAACTGCATTCAGTTAAACCACATTTCCGCAATCAAAATAATAAAAAAACACTTCATGCATTCAGATCAACTTTATGCTGGCATTTTAAATACCAGGAGCCATGAAAACCACAGAAAAACTAACGAAATAAAAGAGATAAAAA
The DNA here is from genome assembly GCA_963675445.1 of Linnaemya vulpina. Taxonomy (NCBI): domain Eukaryota; kingdom Metazoa; phylum Arthropoda; class Insecta; order Diptera; family Tachinidae; genus Linnaemya; species Linnaemya vulpina. Next base: position 26,679,545 of record OY776280.1, read on the forward strand.
CTTTCAAGAGAATTCATTATTACCCAACACCCTTTTCGAATTACATTCAGGCGAGTTTCCCATTTCAATAAAATTCTATAGACTCTGCACGATTCTAAGCACACACACACACACACACATACACTCATGCGCACTCTATTTCATATTAACAAAAAAATAAAATGGTTGCAGTCAAAAAGTCTTTTATTTTAAAAGGCGCATTTGGAAAGAAAAAAAAACCAACTCGCCTTCTTGGCTGTAGAGCAAAATCATCATACACCAGCCGTGGTTCTTTTATGAGCAGAAATATTTTGTGGTTGTTTTAGTTTATGGCCGAAGACGTTTAGATTTTATTTGGAGACGTGACAAAGATTTTAAACACGTACTCAAAATGGATTTGAGAGTAGGAAAGAAAAAAAAACCAAACAAATAGATTCAACGTTCAATGTAAAACGACGTACACAATGCAAACGCGCGCACACACACACATACACGAATACATTTATGGGCACCTTGAATTGAATATTTTGTTTATAAAAAGACTACACACACACAAACACACACACATGCATAGAAAATGTCCCTCATATGGTCTTTTGTATAAAACAGTCAATAAAGTCAAAGCGGCCAAGAAGAGACAATCAAAGCCCTGAAGTGTCAAATAGAAGTTTAGTTGTTATTATCCAACCTTCTTCGCGCGCACAAAATACAGTGAGAGAAATTTCAACTTAATTCTCTCAAATTCTTTTGCTACAGTCACATTTACTTACACACACACACATGCAAGTATTGTTGCCATCTTTGCCACGTGTCTGGTTGCATATTTTTCCCAGTGTACTTTTTAAAAGTCCCACCACAGAGATCACTATTAAATGTTTGTGTCTTTTGCGTGGTGAACTTGTTTTTTTCAAAATTTTTATTTTTATTTTCAACAACAACTAACAAACAGAAAATCAAATGAAACCAAAATCCTTATAAAAGCCACAAGATTGAAGGAAATTCTTAAGTAACAAATAAACGTTCAGGGTGTTCTTGCGCAAAAAATGGAAAAGTTTAATTCAACTTTTAGACAAAATTAAGGAATGCAACTCTGATAAAATTCCTATTGAGCAAAAACTTTAAATTTTAGATGCTGCTTTGAAATTACAATTAAAAAGCCAACAATTTAATAAAATGGGGAGCGGAAATTGGAGCGTAAGAATGTACCAGCCGAAGTGTTCAAAAGTTATAGTGCTTATCAAAGCCCTTAACTTTAAGAATATAATTTGTAAAATAATTTGTACTAAAATCGTCGTAGTTTGACGTCTTCAAATTAATCCACTTGAAAGCTGAGAATAATAACAAAAATTTATTCTCCTCTTATTTCTCACACCACATATTTAGAGAACTACTAAAAACACTTGCTCTCTTTCTACCACTCAGCAAAATATCACACAGCCTCCTTTGAGTACTGGTATAAGGGTGTATATAAATATAGGGTGTTTTTTATAGAGTGATACAACTTTGAGTTGACATCACTGCTTTATTTGACCACCCATTTAACAGCTGATTGTTGGTTTTTGTTTAGTTTGCTTTGACATTTTATTATGGCTTACACCAGAGCAACTCGTGCAAATTGTGGAAATTTTTTATCAAAATAATGGTTCTGTTCGTCAAACTTATCGTGCACCTCGTCCATTCAAAATTTGATTTTCCGATGAAGCCCATTTTCGGTTGAATGGGTACGTAAATTAACAGAGTTGTCGCATTTGGAGTGAGGAGAATCCACAAGCTTTTGCCGAAACACCACTACATCCACAGAAAATTACTGTTTGGTGCGCTTTATGGGCTGGCGGAGTCATTGGCCCACATGTCTTCAAAAACAATGGTGGTCAGAATGTTACTGTTTGTGAAAGTTGGTGTTCCAGATTGCGCCTTGTACGCGCCAGCCGTTGTGGCCACACGGCTGAAATCATATTTAAACATTAATGTCGTAAAATTGTCTATCCAATAAAGGCCGTTCCATTGATATCAAAAATATATTACTATATTTTGTTATGATTTAAACTTGTATCACTCTATAAAAAACAGCCTATACACATATGCCCTCCAGCACAACTGAAAAACCAAACATAAAATATTCAAGCAGCTGTTACCGCTTTTATGCTCAGGATTTATAAAAACTATTTTTATACTGCATATCTACACAAAAATACCTTTTAAATCACTTATCCATCATCAATATCGGTTGACGATTGGATATATAAAAGTGTACCACAAGAAAATATGTCTAACATTTTTATGTACAACATTCATTTCAAGTCCAGCGCAATACCTAAAACAGCACGATTTAATAAAAAAAAGATGACACTAAATTTTTTTAAAGAGATTTTTTTTATTTTCGGGTTATTAAGTGCCATTAAAATGCCAAAATAAGAACAAATAATAATAGAGCAGAATGGTCTCGTGCCTCGTTTTACTAAAACCTTTTTTTGATGTGAAATTTTAAACATTTTTTTAGTTTTAGAAATTTAAGTTCACTACAACCCTTTAAACCGTCAGCAGTTTAATTGAAATTTGTTATAAGCGGGTTACATACTTACACAAACAGACACACACACAGACACATGCATACAGACACAGTGGGGGGATCTCAGAATCAGTCAGGGAAGCTTCCTACGACCTCAAAACGTAGAGATCTGATGAGAAACCGAGATATTTCAAAACGGGATAAAACCAATAACTGCGTGATTTTTGAAAATTTTCAATCAAAAGTTAAGAAAAATTCGAAAATTTGTTTTCGAATAATTCGAAAGAATGATATCCAGTGCACTGTGGGACAGGCAGTTAATTTTGAAGTGTGTTCTAGCAGAAAATATAACAGCAATAATTGATACTCATTAATTTTTAACCCATTAACAACGGATATTTCCTAAAGCTTTTGCAGGGTGCAATCAAAAGCTAAAAAGAAAAAATTTTCTTTATGTTTATTTAAATGTTTTTCTGTTTGTATTTCTGTTGTTTGTTGGAGCTGTTGCTTTAATGTTTTGTTAGTTAATTTTTTTTTGTTAAATTGTTATGCTGTTAAAGGCTTTTTTCTTTGTGGTTTCTTGCCAAGTTTTCCACAATGTCAACAACCTCTATCGCACTATAAACTGTTTTTGTTGTTGACGTTTTAACTGGTTACCAAACGTGCATTATTTTTATTATTCGTTAGTTATTTCTGTTATTTATTTATTTTAATTTTCGTTTTGTTTGTCTTATTGCCTTTTTTTATTATTTCGGTGGCCATAAAAATATGGCTGGATTGTGTGACTTTACAAGTATTGAAATTAATTTCTAAATAACGTTCATTATTTGCCTACTCCCCCTCTTTCCAACAGCGATTCCGGCCACCATTTAGAATGCCACCATTTACGGAGTCTGGTTGCTTTTATGTAAGTGTAACGTATTCTAAATGCATGAACTTTCATGCCCAAGTAATTAAATGTGTTTGTTTATGTTGGTTGTGTGTTAGTATTTTCTGGCTACCGAAAACCCATTTCAGAATTGTGTAGTTGTCAACGACGGTAAATGGGTCATTTGATTTATAAACGACAAATATTTTTAATTAAGTAACAGCACATTAACGGTTTGAAGTTATTTAAATTAACATGTCAAGCGATTTCAGCGGAAAGAGTCGAGTGTTTCAAAGAGTATTTCAAGTATCGTGATCAGCATGTTTTCAATAAAAAATCTAGAGAAGTTTAAGATCCTCAGAAATCACTTTTGCTGCATGAAAATTTTTTTCAGTGTCAGCCATCATAAGATGGAAATGATTAATATCCGTTCCAGATTTTTATGAACAGAAATATAAAAAAAAACAAAATAAGAAATAAAAAAGTCATGATGCTAATTTGCTCATATTTAGCATGTCATTGACTATTAAAAACAGCCGAGTTGACAGACTTGAGCGATAAACGCTGTGACTAAAGATCTAAAATAAATTTTATGGAATCTTCTGGTATGAATTCGGTTTGTTACTTTGCGTTTTCCTTTTCGAACGTAACACAATATTGGCTGGTGGTCTTGCTATTTGGCTTTCTGTTCAACTCATCGCCAGCTTCATGGTCTTCATCTGAAACTGAAACCGAAACTAATTCTTGGGACTCGTGTTTTGTTATGGTTTCGCTTAGCACCAAGATTTTAGCCAGATTCTATTTCTTTGTTAAGACTGGCAGAAGAAAACACTTTGGATACGTGCAGTTAACTATAACAAAGAACAACAACACAACAACAACACCGCCGACAACAAAAGTCCCTTTAAGAGCTATCATTGGCTTAAAACACTGGTAACTTGTTTGGTTTTGTTTTAATCAACTTGTTTGTGGTTGTTTAGATTCTCGAGTTGTTCTGTCACATGCTTTTCTTTGTTTTCGTTTTTAATTTTGTTGCATGTTTTGCTTTTGTTGCATTTGTAACTTCTTGTGCTTTCAGTGCAATTTGTTGCATTTTTTCTTGCATGTGGAAACTGACAAGCGTAAACCACTTTTGCTCTTCATTATTTTATTGCACAGAACAAACATCAGCATTCGCTTGGTGGAGCATAAAATTTGTTTTCGAAAAAATATTTCAAGCGGACTGACTTGGCTGTTTGGCCATCCATTAAAAATATTATTATTATTGTTATTATTATTATTAATACAGAATAGGGGGTCTACTCGAGTTACATTAGACAAAATGCCGACATGATGTGGAAAATGAAAGGAAAGTTTTGCCGTTAGGCCGACAGCAGAAAATATAAGCGATATTCATAAACGTGTGCGTAATTATGTTAATTGTGAGTTGGAAAATCATAATTAAAGTGATCCATGACAACGCCAACATTTTGATAAACATCAAACTTTAACTGTGTCGCCAGCAACATGAAAAAAAAATATTTGCACACAAAAGCCCACGGTGCTCAAGAATATTAATTTTTTCATACGAAATATTTTAATACACATCTGTATTACCCTTAAAAGTATGCTACATTATTTAAGGTTTTAAAAAGCACTTTCTCCAAAAACGACTTTTTTCGAAAAGTACTTTTTCGGAAAAAAAAAACTTTGTCGAAACGTATGTAATCCAATAAGTACTTTTTCTAAAAAGTAAAATTGTTTTTTCTAAAAAGTAGCTCTACCTAAAAGTACCTATTACAAAAAGTACTTATTGCTTAAAGTGCTTTTTCGTAAACTGCTCTCCCAAAAACCACTCTTTCGGAAAAAGGTTTTTGGAAAAGTATGTATTCCAATAAGTACTTTTACTAAAAAGTACCTCTTCTAAAATTTAACTGTACCTATAACAAGAAGTACTCTTTGCTAAAAGTACCTTTTGTATAAATAATTTTTCTAACGAGTACCTGTTCCCAAAAGTACCTGTTACAAATAGTACTTTCTGCTTGAAGTTCTTTTTTGTAAAACTACTTCCCTAAAAACCATTTTTTTTCGGAAAAAGATTTTTGGAATAGTATGTATTGCAGTAAGTATTTTTTTCTAAAAATTTTTTATATTTTAAAAAATATTTTCAAATATTTTGAAAAGGTATCTAAAAGTACCTTTTCAAAAAGTTCTTTTTCGTAGCACTACTTTCCCAAAAAGTACTTTTTCGTAAAAAACCTTTCCGAAAAGTATGTATTCCAATAAGTACTCATTCTAAAAAGTACGTTTTCCGAAAAGTAAGTGTCCCAAAAGTATCTATTAAAAAAACTTTTTGCTAAAAGTATTCTTTCAAAAAGTACTTTTTCTCACAATATTTTTCTCTTTCTAAAAATCTTTTTATATAAAAGACTTGCCTCAAAAGTACCTTCCTAAAGAACTATACAGTAAGAAAATACTTTTTTCACACGCCTTTTCTTTGGAGTACTTTTTCAAAAAGCTTTTTTAACGTCTTTAAAAAATCTTTTCCCAAGAAGTTATTTTTTAAAACAATTTTTTATATTAAATAGTACCCTTCATAAAATACCATTTTCGAAATGAATCAAAAAGTACATTTTCTGGAAGTATATATTCAAAAAAGTACTATTTGCCAAAGTTGCTGCTTCTCAAACGCTTTTTATTAAAGATATCCGTGGGATTGAGCACTTTTAATGAGCCTAAAATAAATTTTTAAATTGTATTCAAACCTCGATCGATTTGGTCCTACTTGTCACCCCCATTTAACAACTCAGAGTACACAATATGTGTGTATACCAAAAAAGTACCAACCACAAGTGGGCTTATATTTTGGCATCATACGAATGATGCTCTAAAATTTCGACTCTATCTGTCGAAATTTTTGCTCCTTCTTACCCTCTTCTCAGTCCAATTTCCTAAAATCCCTTCTTTTTATATTCTTTTATATTTATAAATAAAAAATAGTTCCATCGAGAACAAGACTTTTAGAAGCATACAAATGAAATAAAAATTTATAAATGTTGTTGCCTTTATTCCTCGTTACCCTGTTGCACTTTATCCCAAGTGTTTATTTATTGTTTATCTAACATAATCTCGTATCTTGAAAACGCAATCTAAATGATGACGTATAATTTAGCAGCGAAGCGCCGCAACGAAAGTGTTTTTGTAGTTGAAAGAAAAAAAGAATCCAAAATCCAACACGCAGCCGCAGGCCAACAAGAAGAAAAGAAAGACGCTGAAGACGACTTCTAAACAGTTTCTTAACGTTATCGATGACTTGAAACGGAAATGATGAAAGTTTTACACTTTCTTTGTGCGAAAAAATTAAAAATAATAATAAATAAATAAATAAAATCTCAAAACAAAACAAACAAAAAAAAATAAAAATAAAAATGTACATTGAAAAAAGCCTCTTCTTGTCTTGGAGCAACAGCCAGTTTTCCCTCTTCTGGGCCAGCAGCACCGAACAACAAGTTTTTTTTAAGTTTCTTTTTCTTTTTTAAGCAACAACTTTTTCTATGCTTCGAGCCATCGCCAACAATCTGCTCTAAAAAGTAGCTGAAACTAAGACGCACTCCACTTAAAAGGCAGATGTATTTCTAAAAGATTTTCTATCTGGAGTAAAAAAAAAAAATTAATAAAAAACACATGCCAGTTGCATTTAAAGTTGCCGTAGCAGGAGTACATGTAGCTGCGCTTCTTAAAGCGTGCTACGTTAATCTGGTCTTAAAACTCTCTAAAAAAAAAGAAAAACTCTAATTCTCATGCCGAAACCAGTTGAGGAACTTTTTTCAGTTACAGTTTTACTATCTCGCAAACTGCACGATGGCATAGAAAATGCGAATCAGTTCCATGTTTGTGAAAATATTTATTTTATTTACTTCGTAGACTGTCATAATGTGACACTGACTAAAAACTCGAAAGAGAGCACGCAGTCGCAGTGTGAGTCTTGCATTCGCGCGTTCGTTCGTTCGTTCGCATGCAGTCACATTGTGAATGTTATTAACTGTGGAAATATGCTTTCAAGCCGACTGAAGAACACTGAATCCATAAGTTGTGAGTATAATTAAATATTATGACAGCTTGACATGACATGCGTTGACACACGAGTGCATGAGAAAAGACTTGGAGTACGTAATCAGAGACAGTCGTTAGGAAGGAAGCCCAAATACTTTGCTATTGTTTTAATACCTGCTGCAACGCGAACTGATTTCTGCATGCGTTCGCAAGTTCTTTTTCAGTCGTACTCTGAACATCATCATTTATTGAGCTGATCGATGGTTTTGGAAAATAATCAATTTTCTTAATGTAAAATTTCAAAATTTTTCCTGCTCAGAAATCCACAAACAATTTAAGGCGGAAAATGTGCTGTATTTTGCAAACGCGAAGCGGCCAGACTTTTCTTTGATATGGTTACGAAAGCATTAGTCTGGCATCGCTGCATACTCCCTGGTTTCACATTTCCCTATTGAGTCAATTGTGAATTGCTTGTCTATGCTCGAAAGTATCTCTTTCGTAATGAAAAACAAGGAGAAAATGTTCCTGTCACTTCCACTTGACAGAGAATCTTTTCATTGAAAACATTCACCCCTTATTCCGTAACTATTTGTTATCACGTCAAGACAATATTATTCAGCAGTTGACAATTTCTAACAGCCTTTTGCTATTTTAATGGTTGTACAGTGTAGCCCCAAGGTGTCAGAAGTAATTTAATATTGTCTCGACGTGACGTTGACAATTAGTTACAGAATACAGGGTATTAATTCTATTAAATATTTGCCACTCACATTAAACTCTGTTAACTTGATTGAACTGAAATAATTTCTTGTTTTCTTTTGTATATTTACAGGGATCGGATCCGCGTGCTGCCACTTGTCGTGGTAAATTACAAACGCGCCGCTGCAAATTAAATCAGGAAATCAACAAAGAATTACGATTAAGAGCCGGTGCTGAAAACCTCTTTAAGGTAATTTTTCAAAAAAGAATTATTGAAACTTAAGGAAATAATTTTATTGAACTGGAAATGGAAGCAGAAAAGGTCAAGCGCAATCATTCAGTGTTTTTGATGGCAGCGCTTCATTTGTCATACCTCTGATTCTGGTATATCTGAGAGGTAACATAGAAAGAGACTACGATGCCTTGTGTTCCGAGTTGCAATCCGCACTCAGTCGTGAATATGGTGTCATATTTTTCCGGTCTGCATCAGTGTCGGATTGTGTTAATTGTTGTCGGCTTGTCTCAATGACGAGGGCATAGCACACTGGTCGCTGAGCCTTTACGACAGCGTTTAACACCGTCATGTACTAAAAGAGCAGAATACAGCTACAACAAAAACTCTCTATATTCTAATCTGTCATTAGCTGTCCTCTTAACGCTTTGCCCCCTTTTCCAACTCTGGCACAATGCACTGCATATGGTGGGGTCATCCCCTGAGCGCTGGTCCAAGACAAAAAATAAAAAATTTTTACTTTAAAACAACAAAAAATTATCAAAGTTTTGCTATTTTAAAAAGAATTAATTCTGAAAAAAATGGGCCGATATTAAGCGGCCCCTTCCGTTTGTTACGTTCCATTTCAAAGCGGTTGAAGCCGATACGAATGAAAAGAACTTTTATTTTTTAAACGGTGGCATTCATTAAAAAGCACAACCAGTGACACACAAAAAAATTTTGCTGTGCTCTTCCACAATTGATGGCAATTTTTCTTAAAAGATCTTTAAGCCAAAATAAATTGTTTTGGCTTAAACGCAATTAGTTCGAGTGAAAAGTCTTTTATTCATTCAACAAATAGTTCCTTGACTTTTCATTAATAAATAAGAAAAATCCATTGAACCTGTAACAGAAATTTCATTCAGTGTAGACCATCAATTTTATATTTTTAATCATACAATAATTATTATTCATGTTTAACTTTCCAGGCAACCACAAATCGCAAATTACGTGATACCGTAGCGCTCGAGTTGAGTTTTGTCAATTCGAATTTGCAATTATTAAAAGAACAATTGGCTGAATTGAATTCGTCGGTGGAAATTTATCAAAACAATAGGTGAGTGAGAATAACGAATGACTTTTAATTATAATTTAACAACTGAAACTACACATCTGGGGAAGGCAACATTTTGAAAATGTTTAGCAACATTTCAGATTCATTTTAATGTTTATCGCTGGCATTTGAGCAGCGATAAGGAAATATTTTGCAGTGTCTCCGATTGCAATTCGCATAAATTTTCTACACGATGTCAGTTGAAAATATTGCAAATATTTTTCTCTTTTTTTTTTTTTGTAAATAACTCCGCATGCAAAAGGTCATTTTCATATAAGAAAAATATAATTTATTTTTACTTTTTTTTCATCTTCCTCAACCTGAAATTTATGCAACTTCTTGGAGTTTTTGTTCTCGCAGATCCTTTTCCACTCGCTTATAAACACCGTGTCTGTGTGTGGTGTCGTTAGAGTGGATTAAAATCTTTTATTTTTTGCAAACCTGCCGTTTTACAGGCAGCGTCGTTCTTTGTTTTGGGCTTAAAGTCAGCCATCGCATAAGAGAATATTTTTGGCTTCTTCCTGTAAAACATTAAGATTTTAAGTTACCGATTGATTTGAGTCATTAGACGGCTGGTCATGGTGTTCTTGTGCTTTCTTGGCCGTCGTGTGTGTGCGTTTGTGTGTGTGCAAATAAAGTTTCCCTGGATTTTATCTTACTTTTTTTTTTGCTTCTCTGGCAGCTATTGATTTTCAGTTGTCTTTGAAGGGAAGTGTTTGGTTTGACTGTGGCTGCTACTGCTGTTGCTTGCTTTGCTGCAACAGTTGCTGCTTGTTTTCCTAAAGAATTGTTCAAAGACATGCAATCCGATTCCCAGAGGCTGTAAATTTATGTAGGCCGTAATTGTTTTAAATATACGGGAGGTGCAGAGCAGAAGAAAACGCTTCTTATATTTAATTAAGCAAAATAATGAAAGGAAAATTTATTTGAATAGGAACGGTTTTCTAAAAACGCACAATGGGGCTGTTCACAAACAATTACAATAATACTAATAATAATAATGATAACAATAACATGATTCTTGTGTCTAATTTTTTAAACTTTTTTCTTTTAATAACTCACAATGCGAAACAATTTCCTGAAGAAGCTGAAGTTAGTGAAATATCGTATTTTATATATTAAAATAAAAGAACCTCAAAGCCCAAACAAGTCAATTAATTAATAACAATAACAATAACAATAATATTTTAAAATGCTTTTGAAACTTGAAATTTATTTCCAGTCGTTAATAAAAACGAAATAATATCGGAGACTTTAAATCGATATGATGAAAGCGAAATTTCTCCAAAAATAAATAAAAATGAATGAATATAATTTTTCCAAATTTGTATAGAAAATCAAAACAAGTGTTTTTATAATTTGTTTTTCTCTTATTATTATTATTATTATTTTCTTTTTTTTCAAATAAAACAAGTTAAACAATACGCTTGGCTGCTTTCAAAAACCACTTGACCAGAACACAGAAACACAATTTTTTATTCCATTCAAAAATAATTTATTCTGATACACTTTAGAAACAAGTATTTTATTGTTATTATTACACTGGGCAACATAAAAAGTAACACGTTTCTAGGGCCGTATTAAAATATTTGTCGACGTTTTATTTTAGCGGACATAGAAAGAGGCTTCTTAAGCCCGATAGAAGTTGCGTTCAAAAGTTATGAGCGCGACAAATACACACAAACACACACACACACACACACACACACATCTTTGCACATTCACATATACATACATTCACATTTATACATGCAGGCTGTCAGAAGTAGTCATTGAGATTTCATGGAAACTGGAGGTAAAACCAACTTCCAGATGCTTGAAAATTTTCAATTTTCCTGGCGAAGCGTTAAAAAGACGATTAAGAAAACAAGCCTGAAATCACACAGAAGCCACAAAAGCAAATATGCTTTTAATTGTTTTTTGAAGAAGTTGTCTTAACGTTGAATAAATATTTTAAATAAATAACAAGTTTTTTTTTAAATTTATTGAAGTAAATTTTTGCAACATTCACCGTTGAAAAGTAAAGAAGAAATTATATCAAAGTTTAAAAGAATATATTAAAATCTCTAAATTAAGTGCGCAGAACAACTTTCTTGTGATTTTAAATCAATATCAAGGCTTTCAATCGCAATTTTGTTGAAATGTTTTTCTTTTTGTGATTATTTTCGCTTGACACTGAGTCCAGCTTTTTTTAATTCACACACAATAATAATAATTTCAGTTCAAAATTCAAATACTAATTCGCCCATCATTTTAAATTTATTTTTCAATAAAGATATTTTTTAAACTTTTTTTTTGTTATAGTCAAATTCAGTTAAGATTATTGCGCTAAAAATCTCTATTTCATAATACTATTATTATTATTATTATTATTATTATTATTATTATTATTATTATTATTATTATTATTATTATTATTATTATTATTATTATTATTGATTTTATTTTATTATCATTTTTTTGTTGTTGTTGTTGACCGGTGTAATTTTAATAAGCGACATACATATTTACAACAAAACTGTGCAAATATTCCCATTTTAAAAAGAATGCTGAGTCAAAATTTTTTCGAATTCAACCAGGCACTTTAAAATTTTTTTAATTTTGTTACACAGTGTTATAATGTTGTTGAGATAAATAAATTTAAAAAAAACAATTTCAAATAGTATTGTAATAATACTGTGTGTGTGTGTTGTTGTTGTTGTTAAGCAGGAAAAGGCTTGGCTCTCAAATGCCACTAACACAAACACATAAATCCGTGTGAATAAAATATGTCAAACTCATTCATTCTCAACAAAAGAAGACACAATTTATCAGATTTTTGTTTTTAATCTCATAAAAATTGCTTTTAATCAAAAAGGCAAACAAGCCGCCTGCCTGGTTTATAAAAGTTCCGAAATTAAGTTTTAGGCATTTCAAAGCATTTTATTTTATTTTATATTATCTTTTTTTTGTTGTCAATTCGTCAGGTGACAATTGTGAATCATTTGAAAGTAATTCATGAAACAACAGCGCAATAAAACTAATTTATAATGCCAAAAGAGATAATGTTGTTTATCTGTATGAGAATTTTCCATATTATTTCAAATGGGGAATTTAATGAAAATATCAAAAAAGAAGACTTTCATTTAGTCGCGCTGTAATTTTATTTTTAATTATATTTTTATAACTTTTGTAAAATAAAAAATACGAAAAATTAGTTCTTTAAATGGTTTTCTACTGGGAAAATTTTTAATGAAATTATATTCGGAGTGTGAACTGCTTGACAGTGTTAATCATGGTGGAAGGAATTTCATCCGGGATCTTCGTCTTCGTAGTCTTCGCGTTAACTACTGCTTTAAGATTTTATTGTTCTTATATATCATAAATTAATAACAATTAATAAATCTCAAGTTAAGTGAGAGAGTCCTTTAGCTCTTGAGATTTTTATATTATTTTCTAAATCAATTGGAATTGTTGCCTTCTGTACTAAAATTGATGCGTCCTGAGTTACAAATGAAAAAAAAAAATTAAAATAAAAATGGCTGCAGAATATTTGCGACCACGATTCTCTTGCTCCTACTGCAGTTTATCAAAGTCTCTAAATTAAACAACATTTATTTTCAATTCATATAAAACTTTTGAAAAAACCAAATATAGAGATATTAAAATTAATGAATCGCTTGACTCTTTCGAATTCTTATTTATTTTAATACAAAAACAATTCTTTATCTTATTTTTCTTTTATAATCGTTTACGTTAAATGCCGTACAAAATAAACCAGGAATCGGTGTCAATCGCTTTAAGATTTTTATGTTACAACAATAAAAATAAATAACACACATTCCCACACACACACACACACACACACACTCATACACACATTTTTTTAATAACAATAAAGAAGGGCCTTTTGGTCATATCAGATCAGTCAGTAGTGATGAGTTTTATAATGATCGTTTTTTGATTTTTCTTTAAAATTTTTTTCCGCTTTGGGTGACATTAATTTCTTCATGTTATTGTATTAATTTTACTTGCATGTATTTTAGTTTTTATTATTATTATTATATTTTTTTGGTGTCGTGCTTACACACAATTGTTATACATATTTTCCACATTTATTATCTGTTATTGTTGTCTTTTTTCAGGTGAAGTTTTTTGCAATAAATCATATTTTATTTTTGCATTTACTTTCATAACGAAATTTTATGATTTGTGTGAAACTGTTGATCGTTTGTATAAATTCGCATAAAATTTGGGTTAAGAGGTTAAAGTTAATCAAAGATGTGAGTCGATTTAAACGGTTTTTTGTTTGATATCAAGTTTAATAATTTACAATCGAAGAAAGTTTGTTTACATTTTAATAGATGATCAGTTTCATGATATTTAATTTAATAGGTGATGCTTTTTAGAACAACAAAAATCTTATAAAAAAGTTTGTATTTAATCATAAAGAACAGCAGTCATCTGAGAAATGATTTTTGCGTATTTTCCTTTTACAGGAATTATTTACAAACAGTTCACAATAGAAGTAGTTACTGCCACACAATTCACAATAAGAAATCTTACTCCCAAAATATTCACGATACCGATTTATTGGGAATAGGAATTTTATTTATTCCCATAAAAAGCCGTGATAGAAATGATTGAATTGTGGAGTCGCCACATCAAAAGTTTCGAAATATAAATCGCTCTTTTTTCGGGCAGATTTGTAATCTTCTCCTTTTCAAACACTTTTATATGGCTGCCCCATTTTTTCATTGGGAATCTATATGAAATACATTTGACACAATATTATTTTTTATTAAAACCTGTTGAAATACCCAAAAAAATCAAAACCACGATTTAATCATGATGAATGAAATATTGATAAGTTGTTTTTCTAATTGCAGTCAAGATGGTGTTATGCCAATGATACCTTTAGGTTTAAAAGAAACAAAAGAAATTGATTTTATGGAACCGTTTTCTGATTTCATACTGGAACACTATAGCGAGGAACCATCGATGTACACGGATGCTATAGCAGATATAACAGACACAAGACAGGTAAATATAAGACGTCGCTGTTTATGTGCACAATTTAAAAATTTACTTAAGTAAGTATTTATGATATAAATTTGTAAATAGATTTGAAAATTCGCACTCTTGTTTTGAATTCAAGATATTAATATAATTTTGATAAAATTATGAATAAAAATTTATCTCTTGTGACAGGCATCCAAAACTCCCTCTCGTGACAGTCAGGGTGTAGCTTTGCTCTTTCGGTACTACAATCTATTGTATTATGTTGAAAGGCGCTTTTTTCCACCGGATCGAAATTTGGGCGTGTATTTCGAGTGGTATGATTCGTTAACCGGTAAGTTTTAACCTAAATAAAATATCTGAGACTGAGGAAAATATTTATAATTTTCTTATTGTTTCAGGCGTGCCCTCTTGCCAACGCACAATTGCCTTTGAAAAGGCGTGTACTCTTTTTAATTTGGGTGCCATTTACACTCAAATTGGTGCCCGCCATGATCGTACCACTGAAAAAGGGCTTGATGCCGCTGTCGACAGTTTTCTACGAGCCGCTGGTATTTTTCGCCACATCTATGACACATTCACAAATGCACCGTCCATGGATCTGAAACCACAAGTCTTAGACGTTTTGGTGTCCTGCATGCTGTCGCAGGCACGCGAATGTTTATTTGAAAAGCTACAATTACAAATTGAGTCATTGGGATTAACGGAATCGAGTCATGTAAGTGCGAAAAATATAGAAGAATTAACTTCTTTTATTTGCAATCTTAAGTTCTCATAAATCATATCTATTACTGGGTAAAATTGTAGATTTAATAGATTTGGTTGGAAACAAGACATAATTTTATACTGGCTTTGAGTTTCATAAATTGCTTTAATTTAAATCCGTATTTTTTATTAACTTCTGTTATTTTAAATTCTTATTTTATTTATTCGTTTATTTTAAAATGTCTTGATTTGAGTGGCCACATAATTGCGCAGTTTGCTTCTTAAGTCTTTTTTTCATCACTCCGTTTTAAAAGTTTCTTTCTTAAGTCTTTGCCTTTTATTCATTCTAAGATACTCTCTCTTTCTCTCTCTCGGTATCTCATTTGATTTCTTGTTTACGCAAAGTTTGTGTCTTAAGTTTTTTTTCGCATTAACAACATAAAAAGGGAATGTGTCTTAAGTCTTTTGATAAATTAGTTTTTCTTCTTGTTGACACTCGTAAAATGGCCTCACGGGATGGGATTTTAAAATGAACATTTATACGAGGGCTGTTGGGAAAAAAGATGAATTTAGATATTTTTATTTAATTAATTATTTAGTTATTTTATTTATTACTTTTTATATGATCCTCTTCAAAGCCAGGGGTTTTTTCAATCCTCGAGACTGTTCTGCCATAAAATTATTCGATTCTTATCTCCTCAATCGTCGCCAAACGCCATTCTTACAGGGTCTTCTTCAATCTAGGAAACGAAAAAGGCGACCGTCATGCGATGGTTAATTTTGTTTGTTTTTCTTATCTTTCGAATCAAATAACATAATAAGTCTCTGGATGTTTAGACACTAACAGACGCAAAATGACTTGTTGTTTTGGCTCTATTCGCATTAAAAATCATCTCTTCATATTGTCAACAATTATATCTGCTTTTAAAAATATTTAAAAGTATTTTTTATAATATTTTCTGCATGAAATAATAATTTAATTGAAAATTAATTTTAAATATTCATAAAGATCATTAAAAAATTTGAGTTCTTAAAACTGTTTTACAAGTTTTATTTTGTATTTCAGCTTTTCAAAGATTTAGCTGGCGAAGCAGCACAACTAACGCAAGAGTACAATGAGATGCACAAAAATATACAACTGAACGATACCCATACATATTTGCCCGAATGCTGGGCTGGTCTAGTGCCGCTCAAAGCAGAATATTATAAAGGTGAGCCAGCCCAAAAAAAGAATAAACATTTTGCCACTTCAGCATTGTCATCAACATCATCATCATCAACATCATCGTCATCATGATAACAACAAAATTTAGCAAAAGTATTTGTTTTCTTCAAAACACCAACATCAAAATTTTTGCTAAATCTTATTTGTCTAATGCGCGGCGTGTGGATAATCAAGAACTTTTTGTTTCTGCTTGAGCAACGCAAGTCAAACACAAAAACAGCTGCAGACAACGACAAATAACACACTTATTTGACTGACTGACTGACTGACCGACCGTCTCGACTAAACTCGCTTGCCTTGCAACCGTCAACAGCATCATCTCTGCTAGCAAATACACAACAACAACGTGGGCATAGAAACCAGCAACAAAAAAATTTCAAACATTTTTCTTTAAGAAACAGAATTATTAATTTAATTTATTCAATGTTTTACTAATAATTTTCTTACATGTTTTTTTTTTTTGCTTTAATTTACTTCTCAGCTTTGGCTCATCATTATGAAGGTCGGAGCATAGACGCCAACGATGACAAGGCGTCGTTGAGCACCAAAAAAAGTCAAGCCACCTCAAACGAATCGTTTATCGGTAATGCCCGAGAGGCACTGCGCTGTGCTGCTGCCGATGACAGTGATGAGGAAAACGTAAGCATGGCGGCCCTAAAACGGGCGCATCTAAAAGAAGCATTGGCTAGTCATGAGGAAACCCAACGTCTGCAGCGTATGTGTCGTTATTTAAAGGTGAGACGAAAAGGAATTGAATAAAACTCTTTGTTCTATTGTAACCGGGAAAAGGTGTAACACTTTCGGAAAATAAGCTGAACACTTGCAACGTCCTTTTTTCATTTTATTAAGCATTTTTCGGCAGCAATGGAAACTGCGCACAATGGGGAATGTTGAAAAAAAGTTTGTTTCTAATTGGAAATTTTTCAGTGAAACTTGACAGCGTTAAAAATTTATTTATTTTTTATATTTTTTTCTAATTTATAAAATCAGTTTCCAAAGAAGGGCCGCAGTCTATCCTAAAAAGTCCGCAGTGGGGGGACTTGGAAATAATTTAAATTAGGGAAGTAACTAAATATTTTTTTTTTGTTGAAACGATAGCGACACTCGAAGAGAAACATCTGCGATATCGATACGCAATTTGAATTTTGGAACGGCGTATAACACTGGGCTCTGCAGGCCAAAATGAAGTTAACGCATGTGGGTCCTTCTTGTGGGTTCTTTTGACGAACGAACAGTGTTATTAATTCAGACAGACAAAACTTAAAAATATCCCTTAACATAAATCGTCCTCTAACATGCAAGATGACGCATCAGCATTTTCCAAAATCTTAGATTGAAAGCAAAAATCTTTATAAAATTGCAACTAATTGGAATATTGATGACGACCGAACGGTTTTGCTGTTTGCAGTGCATGTCTGTGCATACGCCAGTGAAGCCGCTTTACATATATTATTCCCAAAGCAATTTGCAGAATTTCCTTTGGGAATCGCGGGGATCTTAGAAATGAATCTCATTTCTGAAAATACCTAAAAGTCCTTAATCAAAAAAAAAGGAATCTTTAACATAATTTTCTTTAAAAATTTCTACGCAATTGCTATTCCCAAAGGAGTTTCTGAAATTTTCTTTGGGGATCGCGGGGATCTTAGAAATGAATCTCATTTCGGAAAATACCTAAAAGTCCTTAAACGAAAACAAGGAATCTTCAACCAAATTTTCTTAGAACACTTCTAAGCAATTGCAAAAGAAGTTTAAATAAATATGAAAGTTAAAACAGGAGTTCTTGTTTTATCACAATCAAAAATGGAGAAAAATTAAAAACAAAAAAGTGTGTGGAAAACCGGAAAAGCTTTTTACTTCTTAAGGCTTCATTTAATTAAGATCTTGGGAAAAACTGCACTGCAAAACTTGGAGCAAGAAACAGTTTCCCTTTAGGAAATCTAAAATACTGTCGTCTCGATTTTAATAGCTGTTTGTTGTTGTTTTTACCCACACGCTGCAAAAATACATGCACATACGCGTACATGCGTACATGTACCAGCGACTATTCCATACATAGCCAAAGATGATTATGATAGTTTATGAAGGCAATTGTGTGGCTCTCTGCCTGCCACACCATGTACGGCAGCGTCAATGCCATAAACTTCTTTTGGCTTTTCATGAAAAGCAAAAAAAACAACAAAACAAACAAACAGAAAAATAGCAGCTAAAATTGTTGGCTTTTGCGTGGTGGTTTGTTAATTTCTATTCGTGTTAAAAGATGAGTGCAGCTGCAGTGATTTCATTCTACTGGGTGTTCCAGCGCATGGCTTGGCTCTGACTAACAAACGAGTGACTAAGAGTTTGACTTTGCTGGGCTGGGCTGAGCTGGGAATCGAAGGGAAGGGAAGGGAACTGGTGGTGTTAGCGATACGTGTAAATGGTGAAGGCGACGGTGCTGGAATGCCATTTAAGAGTTCTATTAGATTTGTGATCACTCTTTGAAAGCTCTGACGTACAATTGACAGCAAATTGAACGCCTTCTGTCATCTTCTGATTTATTTAGTTATTTTATAATTCTTCATTTTCAGAACAAAATGTCTTTGACGCAAGTCATTAAAGAGGCCCAGTACAAGACACAAGACGAATTGGAAAAACTGTATGAAGAAATCGCAGAAAATCAAATCGATGAGTTGTACGACATCCATCAAGTGGAAGGTGAGTGTGATGCAACACGTTCAATATATAAAATTTAATTCATTTGCCACCCACTAAAGCCTGCTCCAAGTTCACATTGACTTTAACGGGTCCCGACTTTACATCCCACAAAATTGAGGATCCCTTCAAGCGTTTGGGTCCCATCGCCATTTTTTCGGCCAGACGTCACTGGACCGCACCGCGTTGTGTACGTCTGCAGAAAGGCTCGTCAATTTATCATGATGGCACCCACTATCATTGTCATTGCCCTTCGCCAACCGATGGCCATGAAGTTGGCTGCAGTTTGTACAAAGAAGAAGTGGAAAGTTTTGGCTTCCATGTACAGGGTGACACACCAGTTATGATAGCGCATGTCGAAATCAATTCTCTAGCTGATGTGAGTTTCACAATCGAAATTTTGAATATGAAATTGAAATTGAAATATCAAATGAAATGTCCTTTTTCCTGTAGATGGGCGGCATTAAAGAGGGCGATTTCATAGTGGAAATCGCTGGCATCGACGTTAAATGGTATTTGCATCAGCAAGTGGTGCGTTTGATACAGTCGTGCGGCACAACGTTGGAACTGAAAGTCATCACGCCCATGGACAGGAATTATTTAAAAGTGAGTGGTTCTATTTAAAAGTATTTATAATTAAGTATTTTCAGATTTTAAACCCTTCATCGAAAATTTATAAAATAAAATTTATTTCGGGTCCGAATAGAGAAGTCGAATAAGAGATTTGTACCTCGTTGTTCAAAAAATCGATTTTAAAAAAAAAATTTTAGAAATGGCTGAATTTTTGTTTGAAGTCTTATTTTTGCCAGTGTTTTTCAAAACAAATCGGTTTTTGAGGTATGGAGGCTTAATTTTCATTTTATAGGACAGAAGCGAAAATTGAAAATTTCATAAGAGGTACCTCTTTGTTCAAAAAATCGATTTTAAAAAAAAAATTTTAGAAATGGCTGAATTTTTGTTTGAAGTCTTATTTTTGCCAGTGTTTTTCAAAACAAATCGGTTTTTGAGGTATGGAGGCTTAATTTTCATTTTATAGGACAGAAGCGAAAATTGAAAATTTCATAAGAGGTACCTCTTTGTTCAAAAAATCGATTTTAAAAAAAAAATTTTAGAAATGGCTGAATTTTTGTTTGAAGTCTTATTTTTGCCAGTATTTTTCAAAACAAATCGGTTTTTGAGGTATGGAGGCTTAATTTTCATTTTATAGGACAGAAGCGAAAATTGAAAATTTCATAAGAGGTACCTCTTTGTTCAAAAAATCGATTTTAAAAAAAAAATTTTAGAAATGGCTGAATTTTTGTTTGAAGTCTTATTTTTGCCAGTGTTTTTCAAAACAAATCGGTTTTTGAGGTATGGAGGCTTAATTTGAATTTTATAGGGCAGAAGCGAAAATTGAAAATTTCATAAGGGGTACCTCTTTGTTCAAAAAATCGATTTTAAAAAAAAAATTTTAGAAATGGCTGAATTTTTGTTTGAAGTCTTATTTTTGCCAGTATTTTTCAAAACAAATCGGTTTTTGAGGTATGGAGGCTTAATTTTCATTTTATAGGACAGAAGCGAAAATTGAAAATTTCATAAGAGGTACCTCTTTGTTCAAAAAATCGATTTTAAAAAAAAAATTTTAGAAATGGCTGAATTTTTGTTTGAAGTCTTATTTTTGCCAGTGTTTTTCAAAACAAATCGGTTTTTGAGGTATGGAGGCTTAATTTGAATTTTATAGGGCAGAAGCGAAAATTGAAAATTTCATAAGGGGTACCTCTTTGTTCAAAAAATCGATTTAAAAAAAAATTTTTAGAAATGGCTGAATTTTTGTTTGGAGTCTTGTTTTTGCCAGTATTTTTCAAAACAAATCGGTTTTTGAGGTATGGAGGCTTAATTTTAATTTTATAGGACAGAAGCGAAAATTGAAAATTTCATAAGAGGTACCTCTTTGTTCAAAAAATCGATTTTAAAAAAAATTTTTAGAAATGGCTGAATTTTTGTTTGGAGTCTTGTTTTTGCCAGTATTTTTCAAAACAAATCGGTTTTTGAGGTATGGAGGCTTAATTTTAATTTTATAGGACAGAAGCGAAAATTGAAAATTTCATAAGAGGTACCTCTTTGTTCAAAAAATCGATTTAAAAAAAAAATTTTTAGAAATGGCTGAATTTTTGTTTGGAGTCTTGTTTTTGCCAGTATTTTTCAAAACAAATCGGTTTTTGAGGTATGGAGGCTTAATTTTAATTTTATAGGACAGAAGCGAAAATTGAAAATTTCATAAGAGGTACCTCTTTGTTCAAAAAATCGATTTAAAAAAAAATTTTTAGAAATGGCTGAATTTTTGTTTGGAGTCTTGTTTTTGCCAGTATTTTTCAAAACAAATCGGTTTTTGAGGTATGGAGGCTTAATTTTAATTTTATAGGACAGAAGCGAAAATTGAAAATTTCATAAGAGGTACCTCTTTGTTCAAAAAATCGATTTTAAAAAAAAATTTTTAGAAATGGCTGAATTTTTGTTTGGAGTCTTGTTTTTGCCAGTATTTTTCAAAACAAATCGGTTTTTGAGGTATGGAGGCTTAATTTTAATTTTATAGGACAGAAGCGAAAATTGAAAATTTCATAAGAGGTACGTACCTCTTTGTTCAAAAAATCGATTTTAAAAAAAAATTTTTAGAAATGGCTGAATTTTTGTTTGGAGTCTTGTTTTTGCCAGTATTTTTCAAAACAAATCGGTTTTTGAGGTATGGAGGCTTAATTTTAATTTTATAGGACAGAAGCGAAAATTGAAAATTTCATAAGAGGTACCTCTTTGTTCAAAAAATCGATTTTAAAAAAAAATTTTTAGAAATGGCTGAATTTTTGTTTGGAGTCTTGTTTTTGCCAGTATTTTTCAAACCAAATCGGTTTTTGAGGTATGGAGGCTTAATTTTAATTTTATAGGACAGAAGCGAAAATTGAAAATTTCATAAGAGGTACCTCTTTGTTCAAAAAATCGATTTAAAAAAAAATTTTTAGAAATGGCTGAATTTTTGTTTGGAGTCTTGTTTTTGCCAGTATTTTTCAAAACAAATCGGTTTTTGAGGTATGGAGGCTTAATTTTAATTTTATAGGACAGAAGCGAAAATTGAAAATTTCATAAGAGGTACCTCTTTGTTCAAAAAATCGATTTTTAAAAAAAATTTTTAGAAATGGCTGAATTTTTGTTTGGAGTCTTGTTTTTGCCAGTATTTTTCAAACCAAATCGGTTTTTGAGGTATGGAGGCTTAATTTTAATTTTATAGGACAGAAGCGAAAATTGAAAATTTCATAAGAGGTACGTACCTCTTTGTTCAAAAAATCGATTTAAAAAAAAAATTTTTAGAAATGGCTGAATTTTTGTTTGGAGTCTTGTTTTTGCCAGTATTTTTCAAAACAAATCGGTTTTTGAGGTATGGAGGCTTAATTTTAATTTTATAGGACAGAAGCGAAAATTGAAAATTTCATAAGAGGTACCTCTTTGTTCAAAAAATCGATTTAAAAAAAAATTTTTAGAAATGGCTGAATTTTTGTTTGGAGTCTTGTTTTTGCCAGTATTTTTCAAAACAAATCGGTTTTTGAGGTATGGAGGCTTAATTTTAATTTTATAGGACAGAAGCGAAAATTGAAAATTTCATAAGAGGTACCTCTTTGTTCAAAAAATCGATTTTAAAAAAAAATTTTTAGAAATGGATGAATTTTTGTTTGGAGTCTTGTTTTTGCCAGTATTTTTCAAAACAAATCGGTTTTTGAGGTATGGAGGCTTAATTTTAATTTTATAGGACAGAAGCGAAAATTGAAAATTTCATAAGAGGTAGTACCTCTTTGTTCAAAAAATCGATTTAAAAAAAAATTTTTAGAAATGGCTGAATTTTTGTTTGGAGTCTTGTTTTTGCCAGTATTTTTCAAAACAAATCGGTTTTTGAGGTATGGAGGCTTAATTTTAATTTTATAGGACAGAAGCGAAAATTGAAAATTTCATAAGAGGTACCTCTTTGTTCAAAAAATCGATTTTAAAAAAAAATTTTTAGAAATGGATGAATTTTTGTTTGGAGTCTTGTTTTTGCCAGTATTTTTCAAAACAAATCGGTTTTTGAGGTATGGAGGCTTAATTTTAATTTTATAGGACAGAAGCGAAAATTGAAAATTTCATAAGAGGTACCTCTTTGTTCAAAAAATCGATTTTAAAAAAAAATTTTTAGAAATGGCTGAATTTTTGTTTGGAGTCTTGTTTTTGCCAGTATTTTTCAAAACAAATCGGTTTTTGAGGTATGGAGGCTTAATTTTAATTTTATAGGACAGAAGCGAAAATTGAAAATTTCATAAGAGGTACCTCTTTGTTCAAAAAATCGATTTTAAAAAAAAATTTTTAGAAATGGATGAATTTTTGTTTGGAGTCTTGTTTTTGCCAGTATTTTTCAAAACAAATCGGTTTTTGAGGTATGGAGGCTTAATTTTAATTTTATAGGACAGAAGCGAAAATTGAAAATTTCATAAGAGGTACCTCTTTGTTCAAAAAATCGATTTTAAAAAAAATTTTTAGAAATGGCTGAATTTTTGTTTGGAGTCTTGTTTTTGCCAGTATTTTTCAAAACAAATCGGTTTTTGAGGTATGGAGGCTTAATTTTAATTTTATAGGACAGAAGCGAAAATTGAAAATTTCATAAGAGGTACCTCTTTGTTCAAAAAATCGATTTTAAAAAAAAATTTTTAGAAATGGATGAATTTTTGTTTGGAGTCTTGTTTTTGCCAGTATTTTTCAAAACAAATCGGTTTTTGAGGTATGGAGGCTTAATTTTAATTTTATAGGACAGAAGCGAAAATTGAAAATTTCATAAGAGGTACCTCTTTGTTCAAAAAATCGATTTTAAAAAAAAATTTTTAGAAATGGATGAATTTTTGTTTGGAGTCTTGTTTTTGCCAGTATTTTTCAAAACAAATCGGTTTTTGAGGTATGGAGGCTTAATTTTAATTTTATAGGACAGAAGCGAAAATTGAAAATTTCATAAGAGGTACCTCTTTGTTCAAAAAATCGATTTTAAAAAAAAATTTTTAGAAATGGCTGAATTTTTGTTTGGAGTCTTGTTTTTGCCAGTATTTTTCAAAACAAATCGGTTTTTGAGGTATGGAGGCTTAATTTTAATTTTATAGGACAGAAGCGAAAATTGAAAATTTCATAAGAGGTACCTCTTTGTTCAAAAAATCGATTTTAAAAAAAAATTTTTAGAAATGGATGAATTTTTGTTTGGAGTCTTGTTTTTGCCAGTATTTTTCAAAACAAATCGGTTTTTGAGGTATGGAGGCTTAATTTTAATTTTATAGGACAGAAGCGAAAATTGAAAATTTCATAAGAGGTACGTACCTCTTTGTTCAAAAAATCGATTTTAAAAAAAAAATTTTTAGAAATGGCTGAATTTTTGTTTGGAGTCTTGTTTTTGCCAGTATTTTTCAAAACAAATCGGTTTTTGAGGTATGGAGGCTTAATTTTAATTTTATAGGACAGAAGCGAAAATTGAAAATTTCATAAGAGGTACCTCTTTGTTCAAAAAATCGATTTTAAAAAAAAATTTTTAGAAATGGATGAATTTTTGTTTGGAGTCTTGTTTTTGCCAGTATTTTTCAAAACAAATCGGTTTTTGAGGTATGGAGGCTTAATTTTAATTTTATAGGACAGAAGCGAAAATTGAAAATTTCATAAGAGGTACCTCTTTGTTCAAAAAATCGATTTTAAAAAAAAATTTTTAGAAATGGATGAATTTTTGTTTGGAGTCTTGTTTTTGCCAGTATTTTTCAAAACAAATCGGTTTTTGAGGTATGGAGGCTTAATTTTAATTTTATAGGACAGAAGCGAAAATTGAAAATTTCATAAGAGGTACCTCTTTGTTCAAAAAATCGATTTTAAAAAAAAATTTTTAGAAATGGCTGAATTTTTGTTTGGAGTCTTGTTTTTGCCAGTATTTTTCAAAACAAATCGGTTTTTGAGGTATGGAGGCTTAATTTTAATTTTATAGGACAGAAGCGAAAATTGAAAATTTCATAAGAGGTACCTCTTTGTTCAAAAAATCGATTTTAAAAAAAAATTTTTAGAAATGGATGAATTTTTGTTTGGAGTCTTGTTTTTGCCAGTATTTTTCAAAACAAATCGGTTTTTGAGGTATGGAGGCTTAATTTTAATTTTATAGGACAGAAGCGAAAATTGAAAATTTCATAAGAGGTACCTCTTTGTTCAAAAAATCGATTTTAAAAAAAAAATTTTTAGAAATGGCTGAATTTTTGTTTGGAGTCTTGTTTTTGCCAGTATTTTTCAAAACAAATCGGTTTTTGAGGTATGGAGGCTTAATTTTAATTTTATAGGACAGAAGCGAAAATTGAAAATTTCATAAGAGGTACCTCTTTGTTCAAAAAATCGATTTTAAAAAAAAATTTTTAGAAATGGATGAATTTTTGTTTGGAGTCTTGTTTTTGCCAGTATTTTTCAAAACAAATCGGTTTTTGAGGTATGGAGGCTTAATTTTAATTTTATAGGACAGAAGCGAAAATTGAAAATTTCATAAGAGGTACCTCTTTGTTCAAAAAATCGATTTTAAAAAAAAATTTTTAGAAATGGCTGAATTTTTGTTTGGAGTCTTGTTTTTGCCAGTATTTTTCAAAACAAATCGGTTTTTGAGGTATGGAGGCTTAATTTTAATTTTATAGGACAGAAGCGAAAATTGAAAATTTCATAAGAGGTACCTCTTTGTTCAAAAAATCGATTTTAAAAAAAAATTTTTAGAAATGGATGAATTTTTGTTTGGAGTCTTGTTTTTGCCAGTATTTTTCAAAACAAATCGGTTTTTGAGGTATGGAGGCTTAATTTTAATTTTATAGGACAGAAGCGAAAATTGAAAATTTCATAAGAGGTACCTCTTTGTTCAAAAAATCGATTTTAAAAAAAAATTTTTAGAAATGGCTGAATTTTTGTTTGGAGTCTTGTTTTTGCCAGTATTTTTCAAAACAAATCGGTTTTTGAGGTATGGAGGCTTAATTTTAATTTTATAGGACAGAAGCGAAAATTGAAAATTTCATAAGAGGTACCTCTTTGTTCAAAAAATCGATTTTAAAAAAAAATTTTTAGAAATGGATGAATTTTTGTTTGGAGTCTTGTTTTTGCCAGTATTTTTCAAAACAAATCGGTTTTTGAGGTATGGAGGCTTAATTTTAATTTTATAGGACAGAAGCGAAAATTGAAAATTTCATAAGAGGTACCTCTTTGTTCAAAAAATCGATTTTAAAAAAAAATTTTTAGAAATGGCTGAATTTTTGTTTGGAGTCTTGTTTTTGCCAGTATTTTTCAAAACAAATCGGTTTTTGAGGTATGGAGGCTTAATTTTAATTTTATAGGACAGAAGCGAAAATTGAAAATTTCATAAGAGGTACCTCTTTGTTCAAAAAATCGATTTTAAAAAAAAATTTTTAGAAATGGCTGAATTTTTGTTTGGAGTCTTGTTTTTGCCAGTATTTTTCAAAACAAATCGGTTTTTGAGGTATGGAGGCTTAATTTTAATTTTATAGGACAGAAGCGAAAATTGAAAATTTCATAAGAGGTACCTCTTTGTTCAAAAAATCGATTTTAAAAAAAAATTTTTAGAAATGGCTGAATTTTTGTTTGGAGTCTTGTTTTTGCCAGTATTTTTCAAAACAAATCGGTTTTTGAGGTATGGAGGCTTAATTTTAATTTTATAGGACAGAAGCGAAAATTGAAAATTTCATAAGAGGTACCTCTTTGTTCAAAAAATCGATTTTAAAAAAAAATTTTTAGAAATGGATGAATTTTTGTTTGGAGTCTTGTTTTTGCCAGTATTTTTCAAAACAAATCGGTTTTTGAGGTATGGAGGCTTAATTTTAATTTTATAGGACAGAAGCGAAAATTGAAAATTTCATAAGAGGTACCTCTTTGTTCAAAAAATCGATTTTAAAAAAAAATTTTTAGAAATGGCTGAATTTTTGTTTGGAGTCTTGTTTTTGCCAGTATTTTTCAAAACAAATCGGTTTTTGAGGTATGGAGGCTTAATTTTAATTTTATAGGACAGAAGCGAAAATTGAAAATTTCATAAGAGGTACCTCTTTGTTCAAAAAATCGATTTTAAAAAAAAATTTTTAGAAATGGATGAATTTTTGTTTGGAGTCTTGTTTTTGCCAGTATTTTTCAAAACAAATCGGTTTTTGAGGTATGGAGGCTTAATTTTAATTTTATAGGACAGAAGCGAAAATTGAAAATTTCATAAGAGGTACCTCTTTGTTCAAAAAATCGATTTTAAAAAAAAATTTTTAGAAATGGCTGAATTTTTGTTTGGAGTCTTGTTTTTGCCAGTATTTTTCAAAACAAATCGGTTTTTGAGGTATGGAGGCTTAATTTTAATTTTATAGGACAGAAGCGAAAATTGAAAATTTCATAAGAGGTACCTCTTTGTTCAAAAAATCGATTTTAAAAAAAAATTTTTAGAAATGGATGAATTTTTGTTTGGAGTCTTGTTTTTGCCAGTATTTTTCAAAACAAATCGGTTTTTGAGGTATGGAGGCTTAATTTTAATTTTATAGGACAGAAGCGAAAATTGAAAATTTCATAAGAGGTACCTCTTTGTTCAAAAAATCGATTTTAAAAAAAAATTTTTAGAAATGGCTGAATTTTTGTTTGGAGTCTTGTTTTTGCCAGTATTTTTCAAAACAAATCGGTTTTTGAGGTATGGAGGCTTAATTTTAATTTTATAGGACAGAAGCGAAAATTGAAAATTTCATAAGAGGTACCTCTTTGTTCAAAAAATCGATTTTAAAAAAAAATTTTTAGAAATGGATGAATTTTTGTTTGGAGTCTTGTTTTTGCCAGTATTTTTCAAAACAAATCGGTTTTTGAGGTATGGAGGCTTAATTTTAATTTTATAGGACAGAAGCGAAAATTGAAAATTTCATAAGAGGTACCTCTTTGTTCAAAAAATCGATTTTAAAAAAAAATTTTTAGAAATGGCTGAATTTTTGTTTGGAGTCTTGTTTTTGCCAGTATTTTTCAAAACAAATCGGTTTTTGAGGTATGGAGGCTTAATTTTAATTTTATAGGACAGAAGCGAAAATTGAAAATTTCATAAGAGGTACCTCTTTGTTCAAAAAATCGATTTTAAAAAAAAATTTTTAGAAATGGATGAATTTTTGTTTGGAGTCTTGTTTTTGCCAGTATTTTTCAAAACAAATCGGTTTTTGAGGTATGGAGGCTTAATTTTAATTTTATAGGACAGAAGCGAAAATTGAAAATTTCATAAGAGGTACCTCTTTGTTCAAAAAATCGATTTTAAAAAAAAATTTTTAGAAATGGCTGAATTTTTGTTTGGAGTCTTGTTTTTGCCAGTATTTTTCAAAACAAATCGGTTTTTGAGGTATGGAGGCTTAATTTTAATTTTATAGGACAGAAGCGAAAATTGAAAATTTCATAAGAGGTACCTCTTTGTTCAAAAAATCGATTTTAAAAAAAAATTTTTAGAAATGGATGAATTTTTGTTTGGAGTCTTGTTTTTGCCAGTATTTTTCAAAACAAATCGGTTTTTGAGGTATGGAGGCTTAATTTTAATTTTATAGGACAGAAGCGAAAATTGAAAATTTCATAAGAGGTACCTCTTTGTTCAAAAAATCGATTTTAAAAAAAAATTTTTAGAAATGGCTGAATTTTTGTTTGGAGTCTTGTTTTTGCCAGTATTTTTCAAAACAAATCGGTTTTTGAGGTATGGAGGCTTAATTTTAATTTTATAGGACAGAAGCGAAAATTGAAAATTTCATAAGAGGTACCTCTTTGTTCAAAAAATCGATTTTAAAAAAAAATTTTTAGAAATGGATGAATTTTTGTTTGGAGTCTTGTTTTTGCCAGTATTTTTCAAAACAAATCGGTTTTTGAGGTATGGAGGCTTAATTTTAATTTTATAGGACAGAAGCGAAAATTGAAAATTTCATAAGAGGTACCTCTTTGTTCAAAAAATCGATTTTAAAAAAAAATTTTTAGAAATGGCTGAATTTTTGTTTGGAGTCTTGTTTTTGCCAGTATTTTTCAAAACAAATCGGTTTTTGAGGTATGGAGGCTTAATTTTAATTTTATAGGACAGAAGCGAAAATTGAAAATTTCATAAGAGGTACCTCTTTGTTCAAAAAATCGATTTTAAAAAAAAATTTTTAGAAATGGCTGAATTTTTGTTTGGAGTCTTGTTTTTGCCAGTATTTTTCAAAACAAATCGGTTTTTGAGGTATGGAGGCTTAATTTTAATTTTATAGGACAGAAGCGAAAATTGAAAATTTCATAAGAGGTACCTCTTTGTTCAAAAAATCGATTTTAAAAAAAAATTTTTAGAAATGGCTGAATTTTTGTTTGGAGTCTTGTTTTTGCCAGTATTTTTCAAAACAAATCGGTTTTTGAGGTATGGAGGCTTAATTTTAATTTTATAGGACAGAAGCGAAAATTGAAAATTTCATAAGAGGTACCTCTTTGTTCAAAAAATCGATTTTAAAAAAAAATTTTTAGAAATGGCTGAATTTTTGTTTGGAGTCTTGTTTTTGCCAGTATTTTTCAAAACCAAATCGGTTTTTGAGGTATGGAGGCTTAATTTTAATTTTATAGGACAGAAGCGAAAATTGAAAATTTCATAAGAGGTACCTCTTTGTTCAAAAAATCGATTTTAAAAAAAAATTTTTAGAAATGGCTGAATTTTTGTTTGGAGTCTTGTTTTTGCCAGTATTTTTCAAAACAAATCGGTTTTTGAGGTATGGAGGCTTAATTTTAATTTTATAGGACAGAAGCGAAAATTGAAAATTTCATAAGAGGTACCTCTTTGTTCAAAAAATCGATTTTAAAAAAAAATTTTTAGAAATGGCTGAATTTTTGTTTGGAGTCTTGTTTTTGCCAGTATTTTTCAAAACAAATCGGTTTTTGAGGTATGGAGGCTTAATTTTAATTTTATAGGACAGAAGCGAAAATTGAAAATTTCATAAGAGGTACCTCTTTGTTCAAAAAATCGATTTTAAAAAAAATTTTTAGAAATGGCTGAATTTTTGTTTGGAGTCTTGTTTTTGCCAGTATTTTTCAAAACAAATCGGTTTTTGAGGTATGGAGGCTTAATTTTAATTTTATAGGACAGAAGCGAAAATTGAAAATTTCATAAGAGGTACCTCTTTGTTCAAAAAATCGATTTTAAAAAAAAATTTTTAGAAATGGCTGAATTTTTGTTTGGAGTCTTGTTTTTGCCAGTATTTTTCAAAACAAATCGGTTTTTGAGGTATGGAGGCTTAATTTTAATTTTATAGGACAGAAGCGAAAATTGAAAATTTCATAAGAGGTACCTCTTTGTTCAAAAAATCGATTTTAAAAAAAAAATTTTTAGAAATGGCTGAATTTTTGTTTGGAGTCTTGTTTTTGCCAGTATTTTTCAAAACAAATCGGTTTTTGAGGTATGGAGGCTTAATTTTAATTTTATAGGACAGAAGCGAAAATTGAAAATTTCATAAGAGGTACCTCTTTGTTCAAAAAATCGATTTTAAAAAAAAATTTTTAGAAATGGCTGAATTTTTGTTTGGAGTCTTGTTTTTGCCAGTATTTTTCAAAACAAATCGGTTTTTGAGGTATGGAGGCTTAATTTTAATTTTATAGGACAGAAGCGAAAATTGAAAATTTCATAAGAGGTACCTCTTTGTTCAAAAAATCGATTTAAAAAAAAAATTTTTAGAAATGGCTGAATTTTTGTTTGGAGTCTTGTTTTTGCCAGTATTTTTCAAAACAAATCGGTTTTTGAGGTATGGAGGCTTAATTTTAATTTTATAGGACAGAAGCGAAAATTGAAAATTTCATAAGAGGTACCTCTTTGTTCAAAAAATCGATTTTTAAAAAAAAATTTTTAGAAATGGCTGAATTTTTGTTTGGAGTCTTGTTTTTGCCAGTATTTTTCAAAACCAAATCGGTTTTTGAGGTATGGAGGCTTAATTTTAATTTTATAGGACAGAAGCGAAAATTGAAAATTTCATAAGAGGTACCTCTTTGTTCAAAAAATCGATTTTAAAAAAAAATTTTTAGAAATGGCTGAATTTTTGTTTGGAGTCTTGTTTTTGCCAGTATTTTTCAAAACAAATCGGTTTTTGAGGTATGGAGGCTTAATTTTAATTTTATAGGACAGAAGCGAAAATTGAAAATTTCATAAGAGGTACCTCTTTGTTCAAAAAATCGATTTAAAAAAAAATTTTTAGAAATGGCTGAATTTTTGTTTGGAGTCTTGTTTTTGCCAGTATTTTTCAAAACAAATCGGTTTTTGAGGTATGGAGGCTTAATTTTAATTTTATAGGACAGAAGCGAAAATTGAAAATTTCATAAGAGGTACCTCTTTGTTCAAAAAATCGATTTTTAAAAAAAATTTTTAGAAATGGCTGAATTTTTGTTTGGAGTCTTGTTTTTGCCAGTATTTTTCAAACCAAATCGGTTTTTGAGGTATGGAGGCTTAATTTTAATTTTATAGGACAGAAGCGAAAATTGAAAATTTCATAAGAGGTACCTCTTTGTTCAAAAAATCGATTTAAAAAAAAATTTTTAGAAATGGCTGAATTTTTGTTTGGAGTCTTGTTTTTGCCAGTATTTTTCAAAACAAATCGGTTTTTGAGGTATGGAGGCTTAATTTTAATTTTATAGGACAGAAGCGAAAATTGAAAATTTCATAAGAGGTACCTCTTTGTTCAAAAAATCGATTTAAAAAAAAATTTTTAGAAATGGCTGAATTTTTGTTTGGAGTCTTGTTTTTGCCAGTATTTTTCAAAACAAATCGGTTTTTGAGGTATGGAGGCTTAATTTTAATTTTATAGGACAGAAGCGAAAATTGAAAATTTCATAAGAGGTACCTCTTTGTTCAAAAAATCGATTTTTAAAAAAAAATTTTTAGAAATGGCTGAATTTTTGTTTGGAGTCTTGTTTTTGCCAGTATTTTTCAAAACAAATCGGTTTTTGAGGTATGGAGGCTTAATTTTAATTTTATAGGACAGAAGCGAAAATTGAAAATTTCATAAGAGGTACCTCTTTGTTCAAAAAATCGATTTTTAAAAAAAAATTTTTAGAAATGGCTGAATTTTTGTTTGGAGTCTTGTTTTTGCCAGTATTTTTCAAAACAAATCGGTTTTTGAGGTATGGAGGCTTAATTTTAATTTTATAGGACAGAAGCGAAAATTGAAAATTTCATAAGAGGTACCTCTTTGTTCAAAAAATCGATTTAAAAAAAAATTTTTAGAAATGGCTGAATTTTTGTTTGGAGTCTTGTTTTTGCCAGTATTTTTCAAAACAAATCGGTTTTTGAGGTATGGAGGCTTAATTTTAATTTTATAGGACAGAAGCGAAAATTGAAAATTTCATAAGAGGTACCTCTTTGTTCAAAAAATCGATTTTTAAAAAAAATTTTTAGAAATGGCTGAATTTTTGTTTGGAGTCTTGTTTTTGCCAGTATTTTTCAAACCAAATCGGTTTTTGAGGTATGGAGGCTTAATTTTAATTTTATAGGACAGAAGCGAAAATTGAAAATTTCATAAGAGGTACCTCTTTGTTCAAAAAATCGATTTAAAAAAAAATTTTTAGAAATGGCTGAATTTTTGTTTGGAGTCTTGTTTTTGCCAGTATTTTTCAA
This sequence comes from Linnaemya vulpina, assembly GCA_963675445.1. NCBI lineage: Eukaryota > Metazoa > Arthropoda > Insecta > Diptera > Tachinidae > Linnaemya > Linnaemya vulpina. The sequence continues at coordinate 26,712,230 of OY776280.1, forward strand.
AACAAATCGGTTTTTGAGGTATGGAGGCTTAATTTTAATTTTATAGGACAGAAGCGAAAATTGAAAATTTCATAAGAGGTACCTCTTTGTTCAAAAAATCGATTTTAAAAAAAAATTTTTAGAAATGGCTGAATTTTTGTTTGGAGTCTTGTTTTTGCCAGTATTTTTCAAAACAAATCGGTTTTTGAGGTATGGAGGCTTAATTTTAATTTTATAGGACAGAAGCGAAAATTGAAAATTTCATAAGAGGTACCTCTTTGTTCAAAAAATCGATTTTTAAAAAAAAATTTTTAGAAATGGCTGAATTTTTGTTTGGAGTCTTGTTTTTGCCAGTATTTTTCAAACCAAATCGGTTTTTGAGGTATGGAGGCTTAATTTTAATTTTATAGGACAGAAGCGAAAATTGAAAATTTCATAAGAGGTACCTCTTTGTTCAAAAAATCGATTTTTAAAAAAAATTTTTAGAAATGGCTGAATTTTTGTTTGGAGTCTTGTTTTTGCCAGTATTTTTCAAACCAAATCGGTTTTTGAGGTATGGAGGCTTAATTTTAATTTTATAGGACAGAAGCGAAAATTGAAAATTTCATAAGAGGTACCTCTTTGTTCAAAAAATCGATTTTTAAAAAAAAATTTTTAGAAATGGCTGAATTTTTGTTTGGAGTCTTGTTTTTGCCAGTATTTTTCAAACCAAATCGGTTTTTGAGGTATGGAGGCTTAATTTTAATTTTATAGGACAGAAGCGAAAATTGAAAATTTCATAAGAGGTACCTCTTTGTTCAAAAAATCGATTTTTAAAAAAAATTTTTAGAAATGGCTGAATTTTTGTTTGGAGTCTTGTTTTTGCCAGTATTTTTCAAACCAAATCGGTTTTTGAGGTATGGAGGCTTAATTTTAATTTTATAGGACAGAAGCGAAAATTGAAAATTTCATAAGAGGTACCTCTTTGTTCAAAAAATCGATTTTTAAAAAAAATTTTTAGAAATGGCTGAATTTTTGTTTGGAGTCTTGTTTTTGCCAGTATTTTTCAAACCAAATCGGTTTTTGAGGTATGGAGGCTTAATTTTAATTTTATAGGACAGAAGCGAAAATTGAAAATTTCATAAGAGGTACCTCTTTGTTCAAAAAATCGATTTTTAAAAAAAATTTTTAGAAATGGCTGAATTTTTGTTTGGAGTCTTGTTTTTGCCAGTATTTTTCAAACCAAATCGGTTTTTGAGGTATGGAGGCTTAATTTTAATTTTATAGGACAGAAGCGAAAATTGAAAATTTCATAAGAGGTACCTCTTTGTTCAAAAAATCGATTTTTAAAAAAAATTTTTAGAAATGGCTGAATTTTTGTTTGGAGTCTTGTTTTTGCCAGTATTTTTCAAACCAAATCGGTTTTTGAGGTATGGAGGCTTAATTTTAATTTTATAGGACAGAAGCGAAAATTGAAAATTTCATAAGAGGTACCTCTTTGTTCAAAAAATCGATTTTTAAAAAAAATTTTTAGAAATGGCTGAATTTTTGTTTGGAGTCTTGTTTTTGCCAGTATTTTTCAAACCAAATCGGTTTTTGAGGTATGGAGGCTTAATTTTAATTTTATAGGACAGAAGCGAAAATTGAAAATTTCATAAGAGGTACCTCTTTGTTCAAAAAATCGATTTTTAAAAAAAATTTTTAGAAATGGCTGAATTTTTGTTTGGAGTCTTGTTTTTGCCAGTATTTTTCAAACCAAATCGGTTTTTGAGGTATGGAGGCTTAATTTTAATTTTATAGGACAGAAGCGAAAATTGAAAATTTCATAAGAGGTACCTCTTTGTTCAAAAAATCGATTTTTAAAAAAAAATTTTTAGAAATGGCTGAATTTTTGTTTGGAGTCTTGTTTTTGCCAGTATTTTTCAAAACCAAAATCGGTTTTTGAGGTATGGAGGCTTAATTTTAATTTTATAGGACAGAAGCGAAAATTGAAAATTTCATAAGAGGTACCTCTTTGTTCAAAAAATCGATTTTTAAAAAAAAATTTTTAGAAATACTGAATTTTTGTTTGGAGTCTTGTTTTTGCCAGTATTTTTCAAACAAATCGGTTTTTGAGGTATGGAGCTTAATTTTAATTTTATTTAGGACAGAAGGCGAAAATGAAAATTTCATAAGAGGTACCCTCTTTGTTCAAAAAATCGATTTTTAAAAAAAAAAATTTTAGAA